>CALNHX010005898.1:0-99036 GCA_940337035.1 Agriotes lineatus | reverse complement strand
AGTGATGAATATTGCCGCAGGTTATAAAATTGACGGGATCTCGTTGATTGTAGTATTGTGCAAGCTAAACATTACCTGCAGTAAAAAAACTAGATTTAATGCGGATTTATTAAGTTGTGCTTTGCAAATTAACATTCCGGGTTATTGTATTTTACCGTCGGCCACCAAATATCGATATTATAACGGATAAAAATATCACCCGACTGCGAGGTTCCTCCATTTAAACATTCCACATCCGCCAGCTCATTTATCGCTGACCTGGCCATAACGTCTTCTTCTCGATTGTTCTACGTGCATGGTACATCTGGTGATCAAATTGATGGACACCTTCCCCCATGGTTTTGAAGTATCGTAACAAATTCTTAATTTCCCCTATATTAACTCATAGTGCTTGCATGCGTAGATTTTGGTTCATGTTCGAAGTGTTACCTTCTCAATCGATGTATAACTGTATTTTCAATTTAGTACCCCTTCAGGAAATTTGAATGCCTTCTTGGTTGTCGTTTGTGTAGTTCCAGTAAATCTTTCTATAGTTTGTATTGACGTGACGTTATATCAGGGAAATAGTTGAAACAAGTCTTAAGATTACTGCTCCAGAATTTGGTATAACTTAATGTAATCGTTAATAGCGTTGATTTCTACCTTGTCAGGAATTATGAAAGGAAGTAATTCTGGTTTTGAATTTAAGAATTCGTTGTGCTCTGAGCGTAATTGATTAGCGACGTACTCCTACTTTTCAATGACTTTTTAACATATACATATTTCCCTACAAATATTTTTAGAATATCCATCTCCAGCATTTTGCCCTGTAAAGTTTTTCAGAAATCGCTCGATTATTTCTTAGTGCTCTGCCAAGGTTAGGGTTGCAGGTGAAATTGGCAAAGGGTTCGTCGTCCCCTCAGGTTGGGGTGCTATCGCGCAAATAAAATTGGCAGAACCTTTCGCGAATTCCATAACCCATTCCAGCATAGGGAAGCACCTGTTACATGACGACAATATCGGCTTCACGTCCCAGTGTTTACGCATTTAATAAAAAGGAGAAAGCGAGCACAAAAGATACCAGCCGAATTCGGCAAGTCTTCCGCCGTCTCTGTTGGCCCTACACGGCAATTTCACGGGCGGCTGCTCTAAAACAAAGGGCGTAAGGACGATAACGGTCGTCCTGTGCTGCGTGCACGCACGACCGAGCAAAGCTTTTCCTCCAAGTGATCTGTGGGTAATGTCACACCACCGCAGCGACAGCGTCATTGCCTACACACTTCCTGAACATTCACGCTCGCTCTATCGGGATCGCCCCAGTTTGATCGAGATTTATAAATAGGATTGCCGCCCGATAACACAGCCGGCGCAGAAATTTATCTGCATCAACCACTTGCGAATCAATGCAAAAACAAAGTGGAGCCGGCAGGGGTGGCACAAATAAACGCGTTATCACGCTCCTCCGGTGGTTGATGGAGTCTGACAAACTGCGTCAGATAGTGCTCGCCGGGGAGGTTTCTACGACTTATTTTTGCCGGATGCTTGACATCGTAGGGACAATTTGGTGTAACTTCAGTAAAAATGGTTTCGTTTTTAGAAGAAGAGAAAGGCATGTTATATTTAATCTATAAATGCGATAAGGCTTTTAGTCTCTTCGGTGAAAAATTTTGATAACAAAGGGGTTTCCATTACCTACTTCTGATAAATAGAATTAAGGGCATAAACCATAACACAAAATCAGCATTAAAACGAACTAAGGTGAGAAGCATAGGTGGATACTTATTACCCAAACGGTGTAACAAAGGTGTTAAATATCATCCAAGTGCTAAAAGGAATTCGTAGCATAAATACATCCGTAAATACAGGGTTTTCATTAATTCCCATTTCCCAGGTGACTAAATTTAAATTTGCCTCTATAAATTTGTTTTTCGAAGGTTGGTGGTATTGGTAATATCCCTAAACAAATTTCCAAATCTTGATATGCCGCGACATAGACGTCGTCACATCTAACCTCTAAACTTCATACATTTCGTTTTACTGTTTAGAAGTTATTGGATTGAGTTTGTTGAGTAGACATCCCGCATTGAGCAATTTATGGAGGCTTTTCCGACAGCAAACATTGCTTACGATACCTTTAGGAACCACAAACAGGTGATTGTTCAAGCGTTTTCAAGCGTTATTTAGTCTGTGTCGTGTCTACGCCACTGATAATTTTGTGTTACTGTATTTAGGGAATACTGCCAATCGTGTACGTTTGGTTGCCTAGCATTTAGGGTGAATACATGGTCACTAGGGATATGGGAATGAATGAAAACCCGCACAATACTTTTTGCAGATGATTAAATAGTTTGTGAATTTTAAATACGCAAATGCTGATAATGCTTTCAAGAAGAAAGAGGGAGATGGGGACCACCACTAATATGAGCCGAAACAAGTTTAAAGATATAACCGTGATTGGGAATACTAAACATCTGAATAATCTGGAAATAAAATACTAAAACTAAGAGGTTTAAAAATGAAATATTCAACATTAAACTTACTAAATGAGTATTCTAGATAGGGGAATACACCTAATCAATGCGAGAACTCTAAAACTAATTCAAACGTTACAAGCTTGTACCTGAAAACTGTATAAAGTGCACACAAGAATAATAAAAAACCGCCCGACAAGCAAGCTAGATCAATAGACGTCAATCAAAAGACTGGAACCCTTGATCATGTAGTGGTACTCATTTCTCTCAAGTATGAAACCGAATGTCTACGACTGCAACTTTACTATGTGTATGTCAAATACTACTATGACCCAAATTTATTTCTTAGAATTTTCGTTTCATTATAGTACAGAGAGGATGGGTCTAATTCAGTCAGCTCTGAAACCATGAATCTATCAAAACCAATAGCAATGGACAAAGGCCTACGATAAAAAGATTGGCTGGGCCCTCTACCGTTTAATGCCACGCTAACACTTGTGGCAGTCGTTAACCTCTAGCAAAGGAACTCTTCCTCAATTTCTACCAGCAATATTAGCTACTTGTCCTCTTTATGAGCAAAGAAGGATTATAAAACTACAACTATAAGAGGAAGAAGATAATAGTTGAAATAATATATTGTCATTAGTAAAGTTCACTTAGAGGATACTGAAGTTTAATGTATGATTAATTTAATTAGACAACATTATTATATGTTAAAATTTATGGATAACGGTTTAAATTAAGAAGAAAATATGTATGATAATTATATTTTGTAAAAATTCAAATAATGTATAATACCATTTTTTAAGAATGAAAGCATGAATATAAAAGTATGTATTATTCGATAATTTTACGTAACGAGTACAACTTAAATAAAGAAAAAGATATCTAAAAACAAAATATGTAAACAAATTAAATAAAATTAACTGAAAGAAAAATTGAGAAGAAAAAGGTTGCAGAGTGCATTTCAAAGTAGTAATGGGAGCTGTTTGTTAATATATTTAGAGGAAGAAGCATTTATTTGGTGAGCTTTCGTTGAGAGTAACAAAAAGTTATTTGGAAATAAATTGGCGAGGGCACTGGGAGTTGACATTTTTGAAGAACGAGAGGAAGTTGTTGAGTGGTACATTGGTGAGGACACTGCAAGTTAATATCTTGGAAAAGGGCAAGTGAGAGTTATGGAAGGAGATGGCTGATGAACATCAATTGAAGTAAAGGTAAATAATAATTAGTGGGAAAGTTAAACTAAGATGCCACGCATGTACACATGTATTGTACAGGGACCGGCAACGAAGCGGGGGCGGAAGATATATCTAAAACTATGGGAGTTACATGAATATTGTGTATATAAAAGTTGTAGGTACAAAGGCGGTGCACATTGTTAAAATATTTTTGATTATACAAACTTACTTTTTTTAATGGAAGGTCCTATATTTGAGTAGCTTAAAAGTTTTGCATTGAACTAATCATTTTGATATAAGTTATATGGGTATAACGTCAACTGTTTTGGAGATATTAACAATTCTATGCAAAAAAATGCTGAACTTCAGGCGCCTGCTGTAAGCAACAGAAAACAATTGAATGAAGCAAAATTTTATCAAAAAATTATGATTTTAGTGAACTATCTTTCAAGTGTAAAATGATGGATCTGGCTATTAATGCTATACAGGGTGCTCAATATATGCTAATTTAATCATTTCGATTTTTTCTTCAAATGGAACGCCCTGTATATTTTTATATATTTAAAAATCCCTTTTAATGAGCTTTCTTTTGATAAGTTACTTCATACTTCTAACTTCAACTGTTTTTCAGATATGCGTGTTTGAACATAAAAAACAATGTAAGCCCCTTAAGATGCTTTATTTCAAGCGATAACAGAAAAACGTCATTAAAATAATGATTTAAGCATTTGGTTTTTCAACAAAAAAAAAAGATAAAACCAACTTTTGGAAACAAAAATCCAGCCACTACTTAAAACTAGAAATAATAAATACGGAAAAACGAAAAAAAGCAGGAGAAAATTAAATCTGAAAAGCGATTGAATTTAGGGATAGGAAATTAGCAAATATTAAGCACTCTGTATAGCATTAATACCCAGATCCACCATTTCACACTTGAAAGGTAGTTCACGAAAATCATAATTGTTTGGTAACGTTTTGCTCCAATCAATTGTTTTCTGTTGCTTACAACAACCGCCTGAAGTTCAGCATTTTTTTGCATAATATCGTTAGTATCTCCAAACAGTTGACGTTAGGCCCATACAACTTTATATCAAAATGATGAGGATTTCAATGCAAAACTTTTAAGCTACTAAAATATAGGACCTTTCATTAAAAAAAAGTAAGTTTGTGTAATCAAAAATATTTTAACAATGTGGACCGCCTTTGTATCTATAAGTTTTATATACACAGTATTGTTGTAACTCCCATAGTTTTAGATATATCTTCCACCCCCGCTTCGTTGCCGGGCCCAGTATATGAAGTAAATAAAAAGTGTTGTTTATTGTAAATTTGAAATAAACAGTTCCAGAAAGTACCATAATTTTCTTAGAAAAAATACGGATATATACTTGATTTTATATTTGATAAATCAAATAATATTTCAAGTAAAATAGATGCATGTCCTAATCATACTTTAATGCTTAATAAGTGAGCTAGTTTATTGATTATCCATTATTTAAGTTTACAATATTATAAAGGGTTGAAAAAGTATTTGGAATAAGTACAGAAATATAAGATATTTTGAGTTAAATCAAAGTGACAAATAATAAATCAGATTTTATGCCATTTTATATTAAATAATAGTTATTTATTGTATAAGTGTTTTAGATGGTGTTTTATCCACGCAAGAATGTTTAAACGCGAGAACGCAGTTCGAGCGTTTAATTTTCTTAAGTTGATAAAACGCAACTAAAACACGAATGTAGTACAACGTTTTATCCAACAACTCAATAAAGATCTAAAAAAACATACGTTTTGTATTGACAGCCATGAAAAGTCATAGTGACAATTTGGAAACTACCGAAAGATCAAATGTTATACGTTTGGCAGTACTGAAGTGTATTGTCAGTCTATGTCAAATGCGAGAGGTTAATAGGTTAAGTTTTGTTTGTTATTTGACACAGATTGAAGCAATACTTAACCTACAATTTCGAATGTCGCATAGCTTGACAGTGCTACCAACAATGCAGTAGTAAGTGACTAGTGGCATAAAGTAATTTCATTATTCCACTAGTGGATAAAGTGGTATTTTAGACGGTTCATAAGTATGGATAAAACTTCAATTATAAGGTGATTGTGGATAAAGCGATTTTATTGCAGAAATAAAATTGGCACCGCAATGTGGGCGAAATTATAAAGTTGGCAGCTTGAAATAAAAGAGGTTGTTGAAGTGGGGGAAGTTTTATACTTGGCAGATTAAAATATTACTATTCATGCAATTGATATGAAAAAGTGGGGCAAACTTATTATTACAAGTTAATATTGTTTATATCCAGCTGTATCGAAAGAGTCCAAGATATGCCCAATATTTAAAAGTGGACAAAAATGCTTAATTCAGAATTACAGACCGGTAGCGCTGTTATAGTTATTTTCATGACAAGCGTCGAAAGTAGCAAATATCGTGCGAGTGTTGATTAGACAAACGAGGGCGTAGCGAAGCGAAGCCCGAGTGGATCTGAAACACGAGCACAGATATTTGCACTTTCGGGCGAGTTATGAACACTATTTTTTAGACGACCACTCAAAGTAAATTCTATTTTTAAGAATTGTTTTTATTTCGTTTGCAAAATTGATCGTTATATTGTTATTGGTACAATTATAAAAAATTAGAGCTTGTTGGAAGCAGAGCAACGAATAAAGCAAAAGCGTCTGGATTATTTGAATCACGGTCTGCTGAATTGTGTGACAAACGTCAAAGTGACGTTTGTCACACAATTAAGCAGGCCGTGATTTGAATAACTTTGTGCCATTACGATATGACTAGCACGATATAATATCGTGCTAGTGTATGAAATTGTCAACTTTCTGTAGTAGGCTGCTGTCGCGATAATGTTACTTTCATACGTCGTCGTCTAAAAAATATATTTTCAAAAGTTTTTGAATCGATTCTCTTAAATAATATTTACTTTCAAATAAATATAAAATCAGCATACATCAGCATGGCTTCTTCAACCGTAACAAATCTATGTAACTTTACTCAGTATATATATGATAAATTTTAAAATAGAAATCAAGTAGATACTATATATACACGGATTTTTCGAAAGCTTTCGACAAAGTTAATCACGAAATATTGTTAGAAAAATCATGGGATGGGTTCCTCCAGCGGACTGCTAAAATTGCTCTACTCCTACTTAACAAATAGAAAGCAATATGTTGAATGTCAGGGCTACAGATCAGAAAGATTTACACCAACATCAGGTGTTCCGCAGGGTTCAAATTTAAGTCCTTTAATGTTTTTGATTTTTATAAACTATATAGAAAACCAAATAAAATATTCAATGTTTGCTGATGACTTTAAATTATTGCTTGAAATAACATCTTTTACAGACTGTAGACAAATGCAACAAGATATTAGTTCCATATATGAGTGGTCACTAAACAACAAACTACCATTCAATATAAATAAATGTTCAGTAATATCATATACAAGAAAAAGCGAATTTATAAATTTTAATTATGTAATGGGTAATAACACATTAGATAGGAAAACGGAAATTAAAGATCTTGGCATAGTGTTTGATAACTCTTTAACATTCAATAATCATGTAGATAAACTAATTCATATACTTGTTTTAAAATATTAGAATTTATTTTCAGAATTACAAAGGAGCATTGAAAGCATTTTAAAAATATACAATGCACTAATCAGAACAAAGATAGAATATGCTTCAGCGATCTGGAACCCCTACTACATATATCAAAGATTGGCCATTGAAAAAGTTCAAAAAAGATGTTTAAAATATTGCTAGTTTAAGAAAATGAATCATGGATTTGAAGGTGACTATACTGAATTATTAAAAAATTTCAATGCTGACTCTCTGGAACATAGAAGAATAAATCAGCAATGTATATTTTTATTTCAAGTAGTAAATTGTGTAATAAATGACTCAAACCTAATTGAAAAAATTAAAATTCATGCACCTATAGTTGGCTTGAGAAACCCATTAACATTCAAAACGGAAACAGCGAGTACAAATTACCGCAAAAACTCTCCAGTAGTTAGAATCTGCAATGAATTTAATAAACTTCAGGATCTCTTTAAATTAGATATATTTGGAATATCATTAAATACGTTTAAAAAAAATTTACAACACGCACTTGGGAGAACAAATACATAAAAATGGCCTATGTTGAATTATATTTATTAGTTCATTGTATACTTTTTAGTAAAGTAAGTTCTGATAAGCAATTATTATTAATATTATATTTGAGTTGATCTGTAATTGGGCATATGCCTGTTGGACAACATATATTATTGTTAATTTTGATCGAGGATTATATATAATAAACATTATTATTATTATTATTTTTAAATATAGGATGATCAAAAATTAATCTCATCTAGTATGGCTGTGGAAGTGCAAACCAACGCCTTTAAAATTGGCTTACATACCTATATTTTATTCAAACTGTAAAATTGTATTATTAAATATTCTTTTTATCCATCTTATTACAATATTATATTGAAATAAATAAATTTGCACGTAAAAGTAATGTAATTGTCCAACAAATAAGCTTGCGCCAGTCGAATAGACACTTTATCTTAAATCTAACCCAAAAATAAAATATATTGAATCCAGTTTTAAAGCCAGCAATCTGTTCTTTCATAGCCATACTAGATGAGATTAATTTTTGATCATACTTTAGAATAGTAACACAATGATTGCTAATTGAAGTAAGATTGAAGAAGTCAAATAATACTTAAAATCATAAAAACTAAGCTGGAAAAAGTAGTTTATTTGATGACAAATACAAGAAAGAGTAATTATTATGATTAACCTATAGAATATTACTGATATAGCAGATAAGGATAGTAGGAAAAAAAAGAGAAGTGGAAAGACAAGGATACCAAAACAGAAGTGATTGAAGAAGTTGAGGTAGGTACAACAGAACAAGAAATGGAACAGGGAGGTCTGCCACTAATTCAAGAAAAAATAAGTAAAGAACAATTGCTCACAAGAAAGATAATGGAAATGTTAGTGTCAATGAAGAAAAATATGCAACAATCACATTCAATATTGCAGAAGGGTAGGCAAAAGTCAAATGAGAAAAAAAACAAAATATACAAGAGTTAAAACAAGAATCAAAGGATAAAAACGAATTTAATACAAAGGCAGACGAAAACACAAAGAACATGCGTGAATTAAGAGAAAAGTTAAAAGAAAAGCTGCACGCATTGAACCTAAAGGCAGAATAAAATCTTCAACAGCTACAAATACGCAGAACGTTTCACTGAAAATTTGAAAGAAGAATCCAATAGGATACAATTGGGTAACAACCAGAAATTACAATTAGAAATTAGTAATATCAGCGACTCAAACAACTATAAAAATGACACAACCGGTGAATTTAAACGAGGACTACAGAATTAAAACAATTTGAAGAAGAAAAACCGGTGAAGTGGGATGAGGAAGTAGATGGAAAATTAAATGGAATAGAAATACGAAAATAAGATATAAAATAAATTATAATAATAATAAACGATACATGAGACAATACACAAATACAAACTGCAATAGTTAATAAAAGATAGGAACAGAGTAAGAAATAACAAAAAAAAAACGAAAAGGAATAACTTTCAGGATAAATACAGTATTCCTGTGTAAAAATAACAAAGAAAATGTACCTGAAATACAACATAGAATTGAAAAGGCGGAACTGCATGAAGAACCTTCGGCAATACAAACAAAAATCCGTTTATATAAAAGTAAATTAAAACATACGTATATTTACTGTACATTATGAGCATCCAATATAATTTCTAGAACAGATACACAATAAAGAAGCTGTGTAATGACTACTCGGATAACAGCTAGATTTGTGCACGAGCAAGAGATATTTGTATCTTGTAGAGTATGGGCTGTGTAGGATGTAGCATTGTAGTTTGCTAATAATTATTGTGTAAGAAGTGAAAATATGTCTGCGGTAAATGCAGAATTATTTTTTTCTATAACAGTTGACAAAAACTAGCTTCGTTATACAATACTGATTAATAACAATTAGTTATTAATTTCAATTTGTTTGTTTAAAACGCTAGTACATCGTGGCTATCTAAATACTGTTAAATATAAATGTACTACAATTTCTAGTGAAAGTAATTGAAAAAGTAAATTATGTTGTGCAAATTCAAATTACTAAGTAATTGGTAATTGAATTTAGTTTAAGTAATTGAAAATCTGGAATTCAATTACTTCATTGGGCGGTAACTGGACTAGCGTAATAACTCATGGTGTGGATGATGTTTGCTATTTAAGTGCTCAGTTTCCTAATCAACAAAGAGGAAATCGAATGTTTTGTAAATAAAAATAAACCGATAATGGTGTGCATGTCTGAAACTAGAATTGATAATAACATTGAAAGTAGTGAATTGCATATAGATAATTATAATATTACTTGTTTATCAAATAGAATTATAAATTAGAATGTATGTATGAGTTAGTTGAAAGCATTAATGTAGACAATAAGTACTGAATTTTAATTTGTATTATTGTTAAACGTATTTTTGTCATTTGTGTATACAGATCCCCTTCAAGCAGTTCCGCAGAGTTTGTGAATATTTAAAAAATATGTTAGACGAATTCGTAATGAGTGGACAAGATTTTAATATTTGTCTGTTGAAAGAAACTATGCAGGGTTAAAACAACTCATAAACGTACCTACAAGAACTACAAATACTTCTGCATCTCTAATCAATGTACTGATAACAAATAATTATACATTTGAAGCAAGTGTCTTATTAAAACTTAAAATAACAGATAACAACATTATTACAATTAATATTGACAATAAAAAATATTTTAAAGAATTGCCAGGTAAAATATATGAGAATATATTAATCAAATAATTCTTTTGAAAATAGTATTACGCACTCTAAATACAGGGACAGTCAAAAAGGACCGAATATTTAATTTTCTAAGTAAAAAATTAAATCTTACAGCAATCGCTGTGTGTCTTATATTATTTTAAAGAGCATGCTTTGTAGATGTGTGCAGAATTTTTATACTGTTACGTTTTACGTTCTGGGGCTATTTTAAATTATACGCCGCTTCTTGTCTTAAGCATTTATTTACAGCAATCTTTACTATTTACAAAACACAAGACTATTAAGGCGGAACACA
This sequence comes from Agriotes lineatus, assembly GCA_940337035.1. Classification (NCBI taxonomy): domain Eukaryota; kingdom Metazoa; phylum Arthropoda; class Insecta; order Coleoptera; family Elateridae; genus Agriotes; species Agriotes lineatus. Next base: position 88,245 of record CALNHX010005898.1, on the reverse strand, counting down.
AATTATTTATAAACTAATCAGGAACTATTTCTAACAACAAATACACTTCATTTATTTTCACGCGACTTAAACATTAATGATTTATTTGGCTAGATTTATTTACAACGCGTTATTTATATGGCTAGATTTTATGAACACACGGGTTTATTTATGTGGCAGCTTCCGCGTACTTCAAAGCTGGAGTCGGCACTCGGATTTCGACTTCGACTGTCCTCTTATTTCCTTTTCGCGTATTTATATATGCGCCGGGTGAGTCATTCCGGAAACGCCGAAACCTTGCTCGATCCTTCCTGCAACGCTGATGTGTCAACGCGCATGAGTCACCAAGGTCGTTTCGCCGTGAACCGGCTCAAGGTCGTGACACTGCCTCCGCCTTAGGTCGTCCTCGAAAGATCGGGACGCTGAGTCATATGTTTGCAATGGCCTGATCCCAAGGTCGTTACAATACATTTAGCAAAATGGACACATGGCCAGTGCCACAACGTGTTTTTTGTGTTGAACAATTTATCAAAGTAAATGCAATTATTTAAGTGCAACGTTTGTTTCCAAGAGAATTTAATATTTGCAATGCTCCAGATTCATTCAGCATGACATCAAGCAATTTCAACAGCTACAATTTCTAAAGGACAACTCTATTTTGGATAGTAGAAAGCTAATTTATTTTAATTTTGGTTACCTTTATATCTCGTAATGTAATTTATCTACTGAATGTCATATTACATATTTTTTAGGTTATTTATCTACCATCTATATGTGGTTGTATTAGCTTACTTGCGCAGCAGTCGTTGATTTAAAAATGAATCTTGTAGTTGAAACCTAACGGCCATCGTCAGTGCAATTTTTCATATTCTCCCGATAGAATTTATTTAAAATCTTGAAAGTGATTGGACCTCATTAAATTTTACAAACCTTGAGGAGTTCAAGGCTTCAAATCGCTCAAAGTTGACAGACACGATATAGTCCGAGAGAGGGCCATTTTAAATGTAAATTGCAGAGGAAATTGATGAAATGATCACTGAGAACGTTTATTTTTTGCCTCGATTTTTAGTAAATGGCTGTTTCTGGCCATTGCGAGAATAAAACAGAAAGCAAGATGAATAATCTTGGCAGCCTTGTCAACATGAGTGGCACAGAATTGCTGGCAGAGATGTGTCCCAAATTTACCATGTTTCAAGCATAAGATTCAGTTGGCTAAAAACCGGTAAATTAAGTCCAATAAATAAGTTTTAAGAAACTCAAATATCATTAAATGCATATAGAACCTTTCATATCTAGCATATAAAAGATATTTATATCTTCAAGGCCTCCTTAAGTCTATCTAAAACTATAAACTTTTATTTCGAAAGCTCCAGACTGCCAACTGTTCATAAACGTTTTGGTAACGAGTTGCAAGCGTGCCTTAGCTTTTGATTATGAAATTTAGTTGAACAAATAAGAAAATTAGCATTAGTATTGTGTTCAGACTGTTAGATTAAATATTACTATTTCAGTCAAAGAACTAAGATGGGATATTATCTATATTTAATTCAATCATACATTATTTTATGTTTAATATTATAAGTGGTGATATGAATGTAAATATAGAACATATAGTACTATAGGTAAATTGTAATGAGAAGAGATGACAGGAAATAAAGAATATGAATTAATTTTGAAAATTTAATATGAACAACGTGTAACGATGTAATTTGGAAATAAATAAATTATGAGTACCTAATGAAAGTTTTATTGGATAATTTACCTTTAAAGTGCAATTTAAGGGAAGAAGATAATATGGATAATAAAAAATGTAAAATATCGAATTGTATTAAATGGAGAAAGATATCTGGAAACAGAATCAACAGAACTAATAAAGAAGACAAGTTGGGGTTGCAGAACACAAGTAGGAAGTACATTACAAAGGAACAGAAAACGCTTTTTGGAGAAACACCAGTGAAGATGCAGAAAATCTATATATTGGAGTAGAACTAAGAGAATTTCAACCGTTGAGAAAGAAGGTGAGCTGTATGGTAGTACGTCTATCAAAATACAGAAGGTGAACATATGCACATTATATGAGATACATAAAATATATTGATTCTATATTTGAAGTAAACCTTGTCATTAACTGTCATAATTTAGGTTAGATGAAAGAAGGCGCCCAACTAGATTTTGAATTTGAACATAAAATATACGGTACCCCCCACCCAAGAAAAGCGCCCTTCCGTGCTTTCCAAAAATACTTCGATACTCAGCATCACTCCGTTTCGCTAATACAATGAAATGCTATGAACCAGTTATTTATAAAAAAAAAAAACAAAAAAAAAACAAAAAAAAAAATTTTTTGCCGACGACCATAGCTGAAAACTTGATTTTGCCTTCATTTTCGGAGGGCCTATCGTATGAAAACGATCCAAGACTTTAGGAAGGTTCCTGGCGACCGGAATCGTGTACACATACGAACATACATCCCCCGCACAGCACGTTTAGGCACCCCCCAAATTGATCTAGTGGGCTGGGATCTTCACCAAAAGATCCGCACCGCCGAGACGGAGATTTGATATAGTGGGTTCATTAGTCGGTTGACACGAATTTTAGAGATATTTGACTCAGAGTGGTTTTCGATATGAGGGAATTTCAATACTTCGTACACTTCGTGTCGAAGTAAAATTATCGAAGTGAATTAAATTAAACTCATAATTTAGGTTAGATGAAAGAACCCGCCCAACTAGATTTTGAATTTGAACATAAAATATTATCGAAGTGAATTAAATTAAACTCATATGAACACCACTAAGTGTTATTCATGTTATAATAACATAACACATAACCATGTAATTTATTATATTAATTTATTTTTAATAGGAGCAATACTTGCTGAGAAACAGATGTTGCAGAGCGAAATTACAAACTCGTTGTTAAACCAATCCTGATGTGTGCTGTGAAGACTACACCGAATACCGATACCAATATTAGAAAGCACAAAGGTGAAAACTGTAGGGAGAAGTACAGCAAATTACAATGCGAATGAATAATAAATAGAACAGTTGAAATTCTTTGGCTTCCGCATATTCGAGAGTACACAAGATTAAAGACACAAAGACATGACACCACAATTTTAGTCCACTTTACTACTTAAAAGGCAATTCCGTTACTTTAAAATAGTATAATAAATATAAAACGCGAAACGGGCCATTTGCATCCCTCGCCTGTAGTGTTTATTTTGTATTCAAAGTTAAAAGCCAATGGGTTTTCTTCGCTTTAATATTGTAAATTACATTTAACCAACATATTTTATGTAAGAAAATTATTATAAAGACAATTCTGTGCTGCGCAGCGGGATAAGAGAAATTGCAAACAAGTGAATTGCAAAATAAACTGAAAAGTGGCTAGCGGTCTTTCAGCCAAGCTAGATTAGCGACCAGAGGTGCACTGTGGGAATTTACACAAAGGCAAATTAAATAAAAGCATTTATAAAGCATTAATCCGCCCGTTAGTGTTGTATGCATGCGTAGTTTGGGGATGCGCATCACCAACCAATATCAACAAAGTGCAAGTGCTGCAGAACAAACTTTTACGTATTGCTATAAACTCGGAGTGGTTTGTTAGTAATAATCAATTACACCACGAACTGGGAATGTTAACAATTTCTGAATATGTCAAACAACTGATCATTAACTTTCACATCAACATTAATAAGTGCGATAGTGCAGTGTTTTATAACCTAGGACGTAAAAACATTCACAATAGGTTTAAAACGCCAACTACCACAGGACATATACCTGTCATAACAGACTAGCAAATTTTATATTTTTAGTGCTGTACCTCATACTAGATTTTTTGTCATTTAATAGGTACTGAGTACCTATATGCAATGTAATGTCAAAACCCGTATGTCATAAAACTGTTATGCATAGCAACATGCGGTTGCTGGACTGACAAATTCAAATAAAAAATAATAAATAAAAGCGTGAAGGCGTAAAGCCTGCATTAAATCGTTTGCTGCACACAAAATTAAAGTTCCGCAAAGAAGCGTTTCTAATTACGCAAACGCATTTTCCGGGTGTACCGGTGAGTACATAATTTTGTGCCACATTTTAAATGTACATTTAAAGCGCCTATTTAAATACCCAAAGGTGCGCATGTACTGTGACAAACGCGAGAGGGCCAAGGAAATAATCTCTGGTATATTGTATTCTCTGAGTTACCGAACCTCGCCGTTTACACTTACCTACGTTCTGAGTCCCATTTTGCATCAAGCAAGTTTTAAACAGCCAATTCGAGTAAAGAGTACTTTGCATCCGATTATGTCATACTAGAGCTGCAATCGCTGCAGACAAGTTGAATATTCAGTTTGGGATTGTGCGAGTAGAAAGTTGCAACTCGTAGTTGCCATTGTACACGTCGCCGCTGTGTGACTATTATTGCAAGTTTTAAAATAACCAATATCTCTAGGATTTTTTTGCAGAAAAAGATTTTCTGGGGCATTGACGTATGCACGAGCTGAAAATCTACCTTAATTCCTAGCCACCTATCTAATAAAGCAGTTTGAACGTGCGCTGCACTTACGCGAAATGTAACAGACATAATGCAAATAACGTAGATTCACATCCGGGTAATACGTCTGTCTGTGTTTCGGGTATTAAAATAATGAATATGAATGAAGAGCGAAATGCTCCAAGCCGATTAAGTCTGAACTAGCGATAATGTTCGCTCGCTATGCGAACGAATAAGTTATTTGCCGACGCCGAATCCGTTCCGTATTAATTGCACGAAAATCGCGTAATTCTGGCACCGCGAGCCCGATATCTGCACGTGCCGCCGTAGTTCCCTCCGAGTGCAAATATTTGAAACAAACTTGTACACGAGCTGATAAATGAAGCGCTGCGTATTGTCAGCTCGGCAAACAATGGGGTTTGTTAAAGCTCGTCACGCAAATTTTGTGTAATTCATAACTCTTAACGCCTGCACAAAGGTGTTGAAAACGTAATAAAACGCTGGGAGCTAACTGCTCGCCTGAAAGCACGCGAAGGATTCGAAATGACACGTTTGCTGTATAAACCTCAACACCCCAAGCACAAGTTTAAAAATGGCGTTATGTGATCACAACATTTATTACTTAACGCTGTGATAATATTTGACAATTGCTAGGCTATTACTCAATATTTAAAGCTATTCATTTTTAGCTGTGGCTAGCAGCACAGTTACTGAAATCTAAAATGTTTGTAATATAAAGACCTTATCAAGTAGAGTAATTAATTGGATAGTTAGATGTTAACGTGTTAATTAAGAAAGGACAAAGCGCTAACTTAGAAGATGAATTAGTAGGCCTAAGAAAAGATAACGAGCGAGAAAACAAATTATCTGAGTTTTGTCATGGTCATGATCTGGTAATTACTATAATTGGTAGAAATGACTGAAACGTGGCTCAGGTACCTGAAAAACACTTGGTAATACATCATTAAATCAGAAATTACGTCGATGATAATAAAAGAGTAACTACATATTCGAAGGTACATATTTCATTGGCCTATCGTCAAATAAAACTGCCTCAAGGCTGTGGATGACTGATTTAGAACATACTGATAGGATGAATTCAACACAACCAGGAAAAGTACAAACATAATTACAAGAAGAAAACAGATTGAAAGAAAAATCCTTCCCCCCCAAAAACAAGTTGAATTTTTGTAATTTAGAATTGACATTGCCGCTACACTAACGAGGGTTATGGCCCAAAATCGTCAATAAAACAAAAAACAGCGTAGCCAAAGCCCCACAGGTGAGTGTCAATTTGTTACACGCCGTATCGGTTCTTAAAACAAAAGAAAATGTAACAATGATTTGCGCCAGCTAGCTTTCAGTCGAGACAAGGGCAGTTTAAGGTATCTGAAATGGGTTTGTGTGTTCTTCAAAGTATAGGTACCTCGAAGATTAAAAAGGGCGAGAGTGCCACAAGGTTAAATTAAACCTTAAAGAAACATCAACGGAATCGCAGGAAAATGGTGAGTTGGACTTTGATCACCCAATAATTTTACTATAAAAGCATGTTCTGTACGTTCTCCTTAAAACAGAATACAACAAACACCTTCAATAATGTTACATACTATAATGAACACACCAAGTTACAATCAATCTGGTGCAATTATCTTGAGACTAATTATTTCTCTATTTGATGTCATACGAATATAAACTAATATGGCGCGATTGGCTTCAATACGCATCCGAAAGCCAAAAGACATTCAAATTCTCTGAAGAGGCTACTACTACCTAAATGTACCTAAATACAGTAATACTTATACTTGATGACATTTTTAACATAATTGGCGATATGAAACACAAAATTTTACACAGCATGCAAAACTTACTGAAATACATTTTGATATGGCGGAAATGCCGAATTCGTTACAATACCTCAAGCGATGGAGTCAAAAAGCAGTGTCCAGCAGTTTCCTCGCCATATATGTACGATATACGTAGAACAATTGAGAAGAAAGACGTGATTGCCAGGTCAGCAAGATGTGATCACAAGTGATAAAAAGATGCATCTGGGTGGAGATGCGACAAGAAGCGGCCTGGCTGCGTGGAATGTAGTCTACTCGATGATAGACTTCGCAGATGTATGGTATTCTGATCTGATATTAAATTTATATTGGGGGGACCGATGATAGACGAGATGATAAAATATGCTTAGCACAACTTAATAAAGCGAACTAAATCCAGTTACCGTGCAACCGGCAATGTTATGCTTGCAAATATCACAGTCAGGAGTCACAACAGCGTTACTGCGTGCGGCAGTTTTATTATCACGACAGAACTTTAGCACTAGCTTGAAGACTAAGGAGCAACTTAGTCATAGCGCAGCTACAGCCTCTCGCTGGCAAGTAAGCGGCCGCTTTGTAAGCTTCCCCGAGGCCAAGGCTTAACTTCCGAACAAAAAACACAATTTTCAATCCACAGGATTCATTTCCCTAGTACGGAGTATAACGACAGAAAAATTTAATTCTCCATAAAGCTATGCAGATGTTAACCGCCTCCGCCTGTTTGGAGAATATCGGCAAAGAAAAATTCCGATCAAGATGCAATTTCTGCGGACTGCGCGCACTTCTTTTAAATTAAAGTTTCCTTGCTTAATCAGAAGTATGCCCAATCTCATCCAGCCGCAAGCAAAATTGCGCTTACGATTTCATCTAAAGGGATTACCAGGAGCGGATTCGCCCAAAATGCTTGAGAATAAAAGTTTACTACAAAAGGAGTAAAAATTAAAATTAACATAACAAGAAGAATGAAAACGGAATTGATGCAACGAAAGGAATTATTATAGTGTAGCAGACAAAGATGAAATGGACATCTCATTCTGATTCATAAAAAACCACAAAGCATACTAAAACATGAAAACCAATAAATGAAAGGCATTAAAGTGACGCTACAAATCAGAGGGGGGATTATATGTAAAAAATAAAGCAGATGTTAAAACAAAATCTAATTTTAACGAAATATAGAGAAATACCACCGAGCAAGCTCCCAATAACCATGACCTGATAATTTCCGGAAACTTAACCAGCAGAGTAAGCACTACAAAGAGCAGTAAGGTGGTGAGACTTCGAGAAAAGCAGACAATTGACACTGATGGAGACTGATTAATAAATCTGAATGAATAATCAGATCTCAGAATGACAAACACTTTATTTGCTTACAATGATAGGTATATCAGTTCGCATGGTACGAACATACTTTTGGACGAATATAAATAATTGATTACAGAGTAAAGAGTTAAGCGGGGTGCTGCTAACAGTACTCAGCATTTCCTCTTAAATGCAAGAGTATGTATTTCATGCATAGCAAACCTTAGTAAAATGACGAAGAAGCGCGACATCTAAGGGGAGATAACACAGTTTTAGTACTGTACGGTATTAAATATCGATAGTTTTAATATAAAAGCACAAAACATTTATACCAGAGAAGATTAGAGCAAAAGAACATAGAAAGAGTGAGAAATCTAAAAAACACGATAACAGAAGCAGCAAATGAGGGACAAAATCATCGATTCAATAAATAAAGACCGGAAAGCAATGCGAACATTAAACTCAGTATTTTAGAACAAGAGCATCAGAAAATAGACAAAGTGTTATCTGTACTACAATATTGTGAAATAGGTCGTACTTTATGGTGTAGAATCGAGGGACTTGAGAAAAGCAAACAAACTAAAATTATTATCTACCTACAGAAATAGATTATTTGAGAAGCTGATAAGTGTCGAGAATACAAGGTGTGAAATGAGAAAACAAGAGAACAGAGGAACATGAACAGAAATCTGGTGACCAAGTGGAGAGGAGGCAACGAATTTGATTTGAGAATGGTTGCAGGTCTGGTAAATGAAGTTTATGTATTCCCTCATTTTGCCATATGACTTGAGACGTAGTTTATGTTATCTAGAGAATTTTCGTGTGTGGTGGCACTATCCCTGCACTATGCTGTTTTGAAGTAGCTTTTGTTGGTTTGTTATTAAAACAATTGTAAGAAAGGTGCTTTGTTTGCCTCTTTAGAAAAATTCGGATTCATTTTTATTGATTGGAATCTTGGACATCACCAATATTACTTGTTACAGTTAGTTTGGGTTAGAAGTGCTGTATTAAATCTCTGTTGATTCTGGACTATTGTTTTCGTTTCTAAGGAACTCTTACAATCGTTCTCATCATTTATCTCTAGCATCATATGCTCATACTTTTAAATTCTTCTCTTCAGCGTAGCATTTGTGTTAAGTTAATTTTAATTTCTAACGCCACTAGTCGTGGTTTATTTAGTTTTAAGCCAATTTAGACAAAGCCGCTTGCGCTTGCTTAGGCAGACACGGCCTGCATGTTTGTTGGAACCGTTTCTTTGCAGTTACACTCATGGTGGGAGCGGGAAAACTGCATTTCTTGCAATGAAGGTGTGCATATTTTTGTGAGAAATTGCCTTTTCCGCCGTTACAGCCCGCGAGACTCTCTAAGCTGCCACGCAGGTAGCTTGGTCACTTATAGAATTTCAGCCGAATTCTGCACTTCTGCTATATTAAAATGAATTTGAGTGACTTTTGCATCAAGTGTAAATTTTGTGTTTCGTGTAGCCAATTTACCATACTGCAGTATTTATGATTTAGTAGCTTTTTCAAAGAATTTGAATACCTTTTGGTGGTCGTTTGGGCATTTGAAGTCAATATTTCCATATTAGCTTGTATCCTCGTGACGCTACATAAGGAAATATTAGCCTGATTATTACTGAACAACAATTTCGGGTAATTGATGTGCTCGTTATAGCATTTTGAATATTAGTTTCTGTCTCTTGTATTATTCCGTTGTAAGTCAAATATCCAGACCGTATTTCTATAGCGAAATTAATAGCTGCAGACAAGGTAGTGAACAAATGTCCATTTCACTATCTTTTTGCTACTCCGTTGAGGTTTTTTTCAAGCTTGGGATACGTCTCTAAACCCTCGAAGGTTGTTAAATTAACCTTGTGGCGCATGAATTAATTTGCATTCTTAACGTACACTTATTATCAAATAGGAAGCAAATACATTTCAGGTACCTTAAACAGCCGTGTCGAGTTAAAGCTAGCTTGAGCAAATTATTGTTACGGGTTGTTTTTCATTTAAGTACAGTTTTCTCCTGTAACAATTATACATGCGTGAAGCCTTCAAACGAAAGTTGTAATTAGTTGTTGCTTTCAGTTTAATGAGATTCTGTTTGGAGTTAATATTTTTTTCTGCTTTACAAATACATATCAATTTAGTTAGTCTAATTATATATCTCACTCATTTCTGATTTTAGTTCTTCCAGGATATAACAAAAAAGTTGCTGACAAATTAAGTGGTCTCATGAACATTCAACAGAGATTGAATATAGAGATATTTGAATTATAGCAAATAGATATTGCACACCAAAAGGAATTATAAACTGATCGCATAAATTTACAACAAAGTGTAAGTCATTAGTTCTATCTTAATATTTCTATTACATCCGAATTGCCAAAAATTAAAATAGCCCAATTTATTGAATGAGGTCGTCGAAATGTTCTGAGCTGGGAACCTTAATGTAAATCTGAGAAAAAAATTACTAACCGCTACATCTGATCAATACTAATGCAGGGATCAGAAATACAAACTCTCAACACTATATAATGATTGAATCCTTCGAAATGTGGTTTTACCTTTTTGCATATCATGTATTGGTAGTAAATCTGGTCTCGACTGCCTGAGTTGTTTATTTTAATATTTACATATATTGAGATTATTTAAAGCTCAAGATTTAGCTCTGTATGCAGTGTGAAATATTGAACAAAGTCAATGAAGGTACCTACAGAGTTAAAATATTTTATTTAATTGCCATCTAAACAGTAGTTGAAGTTATTAAATGTATTGAGATGCAAGAGGCATAATTAGAGGGATAAGGGCAAGCATACGCAAAGCAGATTTCAGAGAGATTGAATTTGAAGTTTGAGTAAAAGAAAGATTTAAGATGGCTAATATAATATAAGTAATATGATAGGTTTGAGCATATTTGAAGTCAGATCAAATGAAATTAAATGATACAAAGGGTTGGTTATGTGCATAATATGAGCGTAGAGTTATTAATAAACGTATAGGCCAGTGAAAAGCAAGCAATCTGAAAGGTAGATGAAAATCGAAGCAAGATAAAATAAGATTTGCCTAGAGCAATAGAGAACGAGGGCAACTGAATTGAAGAAAATCCAGTGACGTGTTTAAAATTGAACTCAAGTGCCAGTGCTTTGTAAAAACTAAGCAATTATAGCAGAGCAGTGATTATAAAAACGTTTATGTGACGAGAAAGAACAATTTTTAGGTATAAGAAATAAAGACAAGTTTTAGATTTAAGAAACATGTTATCAAATTTGATTCCTTGATGTAAAATTGTAACTAAAACTAATTTCCTATAAACAATTACATATCGCGGTTACTAAGCAACGCGGTACTGTTTTGTCAAAAAAGAAGAAGAATTGCTGTCAATTGACTAGCTTGTGGCAAAATTGTGCTCCATTAAATTTAATGTTTTAATACAATAAAAAGTGTTATATCAAGTTAAAAAGTATACCATTTATTTATACTAATCACCAGGTATCTGTGGTAGTGTTTGCAGAAGTTTCTACGGCACAAAAATTATAAATTTGTGCAAACCGACTTCGGCTGAAGCACGGCACCGTCATCTGAGAATTCCGAACTTCGATACCAGACCATTTGAGTTGCAGAAGCCAGAGGTCTTCATTCCTAAAGGACAAGGAGGTGTGTACGACCATCCCGGTACAACATTTGCTGCCAGGGAAGCGACCCCAAGCGAAGAAAACCATCAGCGTCACCTGCAACCATCTCCGAAGCCAACATCGGGCAGATTTGAAAGGTAGGAGTGGCATGTTTTTGAGTATTTGAGAGCCAGGAAAGCTAGTGAACTCCAAGAATAGACCCTGCGGAAGAGGTCCATCGCATTTCCAAGAGTCCAGATTTGTCTCAATTCGATAAAATTGCATGGACCACACAGGAAGCAGAACATAGGGCGTCGTTTTACGTCACAGCTAAACAAAAGCAAGTTATTTGTTGCCAGGCGGGATTTTCAACTTGATTTGCCTGATCGTTCCTTGCTGAATTTCACTTTTAAATATTCAAATAAACGCTGTTTGCACTAACGACGTTCTGTGTTTAAATGTCAAGTTGTGACGTTATGAGAAATCGAATTCGGTAGCGCGGATGTACCGAAATAAATCGCGCATGTAAACTACTCTGAGTCAAATTTTCTAAACAACAATAATTTCAAATAACACTACAATTTGAACCTAACCTGAGAGAAGTAGTTTTGTGTTCTTGCCGGAGCTAGCCCAGAATATTAATAAATATAGAAAGGGGCAATTAACCATTTTATTAGAGTATAATCAATACATTTCATTTTCATTAGCCTAAAATAATGACAGGCAAAGTTTTACACAATAAAAATTCCCTGAACATTGTGGTGATTTGCCTTATTTAATTATTCACATTCTAATGAAATACAATGCATCATTATACCACAATTATATGGCGCCCAACGTCGTGGCAACGGTGAATTTCTAATTTGTTTATTTTGTCCCATAATAACAAGGGAGCCAATATCTCAATATAGCCAGTTTGTGTTCGTATGCTTTTTCATTGTCCATTAGGTTTAATCATTGTAATTTAGCATAACAGAAAACGCGAGTACGATGCTGTTCAGTATGTAGATTGCTCAACTTTATGTGTCTAGCGTTCGATACAGATTAACGGGAGCTAAATAAAAATGCGGCAAAGCATTGAAATGAACAGCATTTGCTGAGTATAGTGTTTGTGGCCTACAATACAGTGTTTGTTACACTTCAAGTAAGTGTCGTTTCAATCGTGTACAAAGCAAGTACGCTATTGTAAAGTCATCAAAGAGTTACACGGCGCCAGCGTCCAATAATTGGTGCGGTGACGCAATTCGCCAGATAGCCGACTCAGCAAAGTTTTGTACATGGAGTCATTCACGATTGATAAGGTAGGCCAGTCCAAACTACTGAGCAGCAGTTCTTCCCCACGAGTTTAAAATAACCTGATACAGGGTATGGCTGCAATCTGAGCGCTAAGCGTTTACGGCAAGCTGTGTTGTAAAGATTTCGCTACAGTGCGGGAATGGAATTAATGCACAATTAAATACGGTCGCGAATCGTAAAGCCGACTATTATTGCATCGGATCGCTATACTGCAAATTGATGCGGCTTAATATTTGAGTATAAAATACACATATTTTGGCGTACCTTTAATGTTACTTAAATGTAAATGTATTACATAATCCATTTGTATCCTAACCTATTGTGTTTAGAAATGACCATTTAGTTGGGGTTGAATCCTGATCTTATTTTATGGTTTTATCATGTTGACCTTCAAAAGGTCAATAAATCTATATTTATTTATGTGAGAAAATTAGCATATCTTGTGAATGCTGTTTGAAATTAGTTTCCGCAATATAGTTGCAGCCTAGATAATAATGCTTCATAGCTACGAACGCAGTTATTTTTAAAAAAGTTTCATGTGTACTGAGCTAGCTAGATACACAAACGGGACATAAAGTAAACTCGTATTACAGCAGTAAACAAGAGTATTTTATAGAATAAATGTGGACGGAGGATCTACAATAGCACTACATGCAAGACCAAAAAAGTTTCCATCGTTGCCCTGTTCCACAATTAATCGCGAAAGGAGAAATAAACGATTATTGTAATCTTGGACGATAACAGGTTTCATGATTGAAAAGTAGATGAAATAGTAGATTATGCTATTAGGAGTAAAGTGATACTTTATGTGGCGAAGCTGAAGTTTATTTAGCCGAACGTTAGTGAGGCAAATAATTCAGCTAAGCCACATAAAGTCACTTTTACTCCGAATAACATGTACTATTTTATCCACAAACGTATTCAGGTAAATTTCATTAACATAAATTTAAAAAAAAGGATGCATCGGCCGGGAATCGAACCGAGGCCACACGCGTGACAGGCGATCACTGTACCCCTGGGCCAACCTCTGTTCAAATAACGCGCTACTGTAATGATATATGAACATACTGAATTACCCGAGCTAATAGCACACGGCCACAGCAGCTGTCACACCATAACCCACGGCGACAGATGCTCCGATTCGCTGCTTAAAGATTTATTTAAATTAAAATTGTTTCGTACTCTTTTTGAAAATAAAGACCGGCCTACGATCTAAGTCTAAAAATTAGAAAAATTTTAAGGCATCATACAATTTAATCGGTCCAGTATCTTCGGAGGAGATAGCAAACAAACATAGAAAGAGAGAAAGAGAGCAACGATTTTGTGTGCTTAGGCAGATAAAGTACGCAAAAGTCGCTATTTTATCTGCTTAGGCAGATAAAGTGACACTTGTACCTTGTCAATAAAGACAAATAAGTTGTCACTTTTGTAACGTTTGCTGATAAATAAAATTAGATAATAGTATTGCAAACTTCCAACTTGTTTTGGTTCAGATTTGTCTCTAAATTCTCACTTTTTGTCGCCCAGTCAGGGAATTGACCGACAAACTGTTGGCTATTAAATATATACAGCATTATATTAATCGGAGCAATTCTAATTAAGTACGTGTTCTACTTATACTATAAAGTCTTTCTATTTTGTTTCTTGAATTGTATTTGTGTGTTAGTTTAAATTCACTCTTCACTTTCAAAGAATGACATAGAACTTATCTGATTTTTTTATATTGATTTCGTCCGAAAAGTACTACTCTGTAACTGTGGCTATGTTACTTTCGTCTGCATTCATGTTAAATTTACTTGTGGCACTGATCGTGGATCCCAAGTACTTCAAGTAGGACATGTCAACTGCAATTTTATGATGTACGTTATTAGATCTTTAAAAACGTCCAATCTGGAGTAACTCACCACGATCAGTTTTACAATTTATCAACATCAAATACAAATTGCCGAAGGAATGTATTTCAAGTTCAATTTAAATAGGTTTACCTCAGTTCACGAAGCTATTCATAAAATGCCGGCCAGTCCAGCGATATTGCAGGTATGATTTGTTAGTACACTCTACACGTTTCCAACCGCGTAAGCGTCCACTTATCTTTCTCCAATTACAAGCACCGGGCCAGCTCGCCAGGATTACATTTTCACAAAGCTGCTGGCTGCCAATAAAAACTGCTTTAGGCGCAATAGTAACACGTTTGGTCTTTGTTCTTAGCCAGTGATTTCCAAATAGTTTACCAACTTTTTGAAAAAAATAAATAAATTCAGTAATTTTACGGAACTATGATACTTAAAAGCATTATCGTAGATATCATATTCAGAAACGAAAACATGACTTTAAATTGTTCTAAATAATTATATGAGTTAGATTTTGTAAACAATGGTTGCACGTTGAAAATGCATTACAAGCAGTCAGCACTCTTGATTGATCTTGTGAATAAACTGAAATTATGTTGAATTACTAATGTTACCATTTATTATAAAATGTAACACGCCGGTAGAAATGCAATTTCAACTAGAACATGTGCTGAACCTTTGAAATTTATTATATTATATTTAAGTGTATATTGTGATGGTGTGAGGCCCACGGCCCGATTCTGCTTACAGTACAACTTAAGAAACAAGGCAATAAGCACACAGTTGGGGTGTTTTATGTAACTGCAATACTAAGCTTAAATTTTAATCAGTAAATGCATTGGAAAAGAGATGCAAGTATTAATAAATGAATTGAGTAAAGAAAGCAAAGGGCAAAGCTTGTTTTTCACAGGGTTGAAGTTGACGTTCAAATTAATTAAATATTAGGTTTGTGCAGAATGAATGGCCGAGCCGAAAGAAATAAATAGTCACCAAAAGGTTTGCGAAGTGCATGTCAATGAAGCGTAGATTTCAATATAAAAAGCAAGTGAAAAGCAGACAGAAGGAAACGTAAATGCAATTATTAAGAAATGAACTCCATAAAATAATCAGTGCAATTAATGCGAGTGAAATAGAGTAGAGTAACTAATAAAACGTGTTTGTGGCGCAAAGAGACCTTTTAAACTTAAGAAATGGACAATATTTTAATTATAAGAAATTTGTAAATATAATTTGTAAATATAATTTGTAATCAAATTCATTTCCATAATGTATTTAATTTGATCTAAACCAATTTCCGGTGCCTTGGTAACCATAGTAATAGCTTAGATTTTGTTTTTAATAACGGAAATAAGGGAGAACAAATAAATAATTAAATTAAGCTTGACATGTAGTTTTTTGCTCTACTTCAACTAAAGTTTTTATATAATAAATTAAAATATTTCTATCTAACAAGTGTATCATTGTGTTGACCAAGTGTTGAAGTTTATGTGAAAATGTTTGTGGGATTTTCCACAACATAAAATTAAATTTTCACTGCAGGAGACCGACCAACAGCAAAAACACCGGAGGAATCCATTCCAGAGGAAGATACCAGCTAGGGCCCCTTTCCGAACATTGCGAAGAACACACCAAATTTTAAGGTACGGTTTTAACCTAAAAGAATCAGTGTTAGAAGCGGGAAATTTGTGTGCATACGAGACCAGACCTTGCTTATCAAGATTTAAGCATATCCTAGCATCCAGCGAAGGCGCAATTCAAATTATAAGCATTTACCTAAATTTGAGGTTAGGCGAAGGTAAAACAATCGCGAGATTTAGTCGGCGTCCCTTCTGACGTCATCTAACAAATTAATGCCTGAAACAAATGATAATAATAACCGCCAAAGTGCTACGATTTGAATAAATACCTCTGCGAATGTTCACAATTTTGATTATTTTAAAGTCAACAACGCTGACTGCACGATACGAACCATTTTGTAGGTTTTGACATATAGCATACAATAACTACTGTGCATTGGAACTAATTCAGGTGTACAGTGGCGCACTAGATCAAGTAGAAATTACAATCTATTAGGAATTCACCCCTGGGAATAGAGTTAATTCTTCTACTGAGCTAGCGTTTTGATAATAAATTGCATACTACCATTTATTTTGGATCAAGTAAATTTAATACAAGACAGCATATTTTAATCAGTCTAAATTAATTTTATAAACAACCCCGAAAGCGAATTAATAATTATTAGAGCATATCCATAGCAACTTAATGGCGCCCAACGTCGGTGCATACGTAATTTAATAATAATAAAGGCAAAAGTAAATTGATAATTTAAGACATTCCAATGTGTGGGAAAAATATATAGGACATTGTTCTAGTCAATAAACCTTCTTTCTGTGTTGACGAACATCTGCGGAACGGGTTCAAGTCTTTACTATCCTCTTTATGTTGGACTTCATAAGGCCGCTCTGGAACACCATCCTCTACCAACGGAGGCAAGTCTTTACTACCCTCCTTATGTGAGACTACATAAGGTCGTTGCTTTACATCCTTTTACATTCCTGCATCTCTAACGATTATCCGGTCTAAGCCATCCAAATTTAAAGCATACAGTCCACTACTAGTTCCGCCCGGAACAATCCTGTTCTGCATATTGCAACCTATAGCGATTTATAAATCGCATTTACTTCAATTTTGTTGTGTCATTTTTATTCTATTAAATCATGCATTACTTTGATTTCGAAATCAGGGACTTTGAATAATTAATTATAAATTTACTATTTGCTTCTATAAAAACGAACTACCTTTGCTTTAATTTAGTACTAGTTTTTTCGACGACTGACATCGAAAGTAGATTTTTCTCACTGTCATTTGACAACAGAAAGTTGACATTTGCCGCTGAGTGTGCGTTTTCATCACTTTGCCGCTCGCCGAGCGTTTTGGGTTTCCGCGTGAACAAAATAGGTAGCCATGTCCTAATGTTTCCTTGACAATGCCCGTCATCTGTCGAAATAATCGCGTCACATGTCTAATAGAATGCGCGAGTAATGTTAACTTGATTTTCAATTAATATTTGCAATAAAATGAAATATGATATTTTCCATTAATAATATGCTCAGTCGTCGAAAAAATAGTATGTATATTTCGAGCTAAAAGTGCTCTTGCCGCTTTTGCATGATTGCTGGTTTCGACTTCGTCTCAACCAGCAATATTCATGCGCAAGCGGCAAGAATGCACTTTCAGCTCTTAACATACAATATACTATTGTAACTAAGGGTTGGGGTGCGTCACAGGGAAAAATTATACAGTGAAACGGGTAAAAAAGTATTTTTACTGTAGCTGATCTAAGTAAATGGTTATGATTTGCCTTTCCTTTTGATGAAGAGGACTACATGAAAGACGAAGGCCATGAAGATCGCATCGAGTAGTCGGAATGATCCTTCGACCCCCAATTGTTCCACATTGGCGATTGTATTCTAATTTTCTCTAAGGAGGAACCGTTTTCTGGTTAAATCTCAGTTATAATCAACAGTAAAAAGCTTTGAAGAAACAGTGACTCTGGCCAAAGCATCATCTCCAATCGCTCTAAATTGGCAATTATATTCTAGTTCTCATTAATAAAAAACCGCTTTCCTTTCAAATTTCAGTTATGGAAGAAGTTTAGACTAAACTTCTAAACTTCTCAATAGTAAAATGCTTTGAAGAAGAAGTGACACTGACCAAAGCAAAGAAACTTTTTAACTTAGGGTTGGGTGATGCACAGAGGAGAATTATTCAAGTAAGAAAATTAAAAAACGGATTTTGACTGTAGCTGATCTAAGCCAATGGTTATGGTATGCTTTTCTTCACAATAAAGATGACTATGCGAGCGAAAGATAAATGAGGACCGTTATTATACAGACGGAGAACTTCTTCAACGTCCAATCATTTTCGATTATATTCTAGTTCTCTGTGTTGAGGAACTGTATTTTTGTCAAATCTCAGCTATTGGAGAAGTCACTTATACCAACAGCAAAATGCTTGGAGGAAGACCAAAGACAATTACGCTTATCAAATGCTAACAAGTGGAGTGACTGCACGATAATGATGGTTATATGAACGATTAACGCGATGAAAACTGGATTTAGTGGGCAGAGCACCACGTCGACCTCATCTATCTAAGTTGGCGATTAGATTCTAGTTCATTGTGGTGAAGAACAGTCTGTTAGCATCAAATCGATTCGTCGGCTAATTTTCTCAAACAAAACAAAGTTTATGGTTACTTGGCTATAATTACCGGTCGACCAGGTCAGGAAGACGGTAGGCAATTCTTTAAGTGCTAAAAAATTAATAAAAGTATATCCCGGAATTCAACTAAAAATTCATAAACTCAGGTAGCACGTAATTTCCTGAAAGAAATGCTCAAATCATGCACAGGTAGCAGTAACAGGTAATAACACCAAAATGCTAATATCACAGTATAATCCTTCCTAATTCCGTAGAATTCAGTACAAATATCAGATAATTAATAGTAAAAACTGCGATTAATCATTAGTATAAATTTCAAATAATTATTGGTCAATTTAAGGTTAACTAGTAGTACAAATTTCAAATAATTATTGGCCGAGTTAAGATGCATCTTAATAACATTCGGTTTGCGAGTCCAAAGGCTTACACAACAGTCCTACAAAGGTACAAACATGATCGACAACCTAGACGTCGTGGTTGGGAAATCAATTATTCAGGTACGCAGTTCGTGAAGCGAACTGTACAATAGCAGCCAATGTCCTAATTGGTAGAAATTGGGTGAGCATCTAAAACTGGTTCAATGATCGTATCTTGTATAATTCCACTTCAAAGAACGGAAGAAAAAACCTAAATGTTAGTTTCGTTTAAGCCTCTTCTGCACTATGTGATGATCTAGATAAGCGGAGGCCCACGCATGCGACGGTTAGAATGCAGGTGATACCAGTTCAAACCAGACAAATACCGAGTAGCGGGGATGGCGTTTTACGGCCAATGTTTAACCTATGAGTTCCAGGAACCCTGGACTGGCTTCCCAGATAAATTTTGGCAACGTGCCGTTAAATGACAGATGAAGCGCAGATCACATCTGTCAACTAGGCGTCAGAAACAAATTCTCCACAGAACTAACCGGGCTACAACAATCCGCAACTTCTGCCGGAGCCACGAACCAAAACAATCATATTCTGAAAGCCCGTAAAGCCGCAGAGCTATTTCAAAGATGCTACAACCACCATCACGGCGTTCCACAGGAAAAAGAGACGCGTTCAAACAAAAGCCAACATTCGAGTCGCTTGGCCGCGTAGATAAAAATCAAGGAAAGCTGGGAGTGCGCGAAAATACGAAACATTACAAATATAGACGGAGCACGCTGTGAAAACATTAGAAGAGCCATCTAAACGTAATAAGTCTTCTGTCAAGTATCAGCTATTGGAGAACTGTGTATTACAGTACTTGGAAAAAAACCCAAGAAAGTGGCGTTGGTCAAAAAATATATACTCATTAACTTACGCTTGGGGTGACGTATACATGAAAGTTATTCAATTAAAACATTCAAAAGGCCGATTTACTACTATAGCTGATCTAAGCGAAAAGTTCTGATTTGCTGACTGTGAGCGATGAAAGCAATGAAGGCCGCATTAAGCAGGGTTGATTGGGTTCTGACCTATGTTGTTTATCAATTTTCAGGTATTGTAGAAGTTGTATCAGACAATGAAAAGGACCAAAGGTAGTGGCGTTGGTGAGGAAAAAGACTCTTTAACTTGCGGTTGAAGTTAGATGAAAGACGAAAATTGTAAGATCAAACGTGTCAAAAAGAGGCTTCTTACTGTATCTGAACCAAAAGAACTGTTGTCGTTTGTTTTTCTATATTAAAACTTTATTTTTGGTGTTTTTAGGTTGTCCCATGTATGGGAGACCATAATATATAATGCACTTTATTTTTTAGTGTTCCATGTATACACAAATTACTTCACATCCCAAACTTTCATGAATGAGTTTACTCTTACAGTTTGAGAAACACTGACTTAAAACTCCGGTTCGTTACACAAATCGTATGAGCCAGCAATAAAAATTGTCGATACAACCGCGTTCTCAATCAGATGGCCACTCATTAATTTCCAGCTTTTTTGCTTATAGTAACTGGTCCACCAAAAAGCGAAAATCCACAACGATTGTCTCACCAGAATGTGCTACATTCGAACATGCCAATCTCTCAGAACGAACACGTAATGCATTTCTGAAATACTGCTGTCGCTGCTTGCAATATGTTCCGCTTGTAGTCTATTCAAGGCCCTAATGCCACGAGATTAAGACCTGGAAGCGCGCTTGCTGTTATGAAGTTTTCAGATACGCTTAGCGTCGTCGTAATTCGTTCTCTGGCTGACGATATTGCGCCTTTGGGTGACATGCCAACTTGGCTTAGGGATTTTCTGGCGAATAACTTTAGAACTGAAACCAAAACATTCCGGCTTTGACTAGAAAGGCAACATAGGCAATAAGCTGCAGTAGAGAGATGAGAGACGCACTTAACCTATCTTTGACTGTCGACGCAATCTGGCGCTGTTCTCGATGTGAGTAATTAAGTTCAGTTGGTGTGGTCGTGCTCCATACGAAACGTCGTTTTATAGCACCGAGTTTAATTTGGTCGACGTTAAGCTTCGATAGTTTGCGAGAAAAGAGCTACATGGAAAGTTTCCCGGGGCACCTGAAAGTTTGTTAGCCTCGTTTTTGCTAAGAGTGTAGGTATTAATAACGGTTGCCAGCCAGCCAGTCGTCGGGTCGGGGTTCTGAATTTGTAACCTCAAGTCGGGGTATAAATGAAATAATTATAAAGTTTAACTCACTGTACTATGTGATTGAATTAATACACAAAATACACAAATAGGCACAAAAGAACACATCCGACTCCCTTAAATTTAAGGTTAATAGATAATAGTCAATAATTTAAATGTAATTAAAAACTGTAGAAATAGGTAACTCTGACTGAAACGAAATAAAAATCAGAGTCGAAATATTAACTATATGCTAATCTAAAGATCTTTCAATGGAAAATGGAAAAGCATATTAATGGCTTTCCCCACAGAAAACGAGCAACACTTACTTCGCCCCCGTATAAATTCAGCGGGTACGCCCATAAACTCGTCTTATGGGTAGGAGAACGACGTGCAAAACGCATGCCAGATACAAATCTGGATAGTACAATTCAGGAAAGCAACCGCCCGCCACGAAGATGGACGCGGCGCTCCTGCCGTACATGTTATACACGTGCGACTGCAGCGAAGTCGTTTACACGTTTAGAGCTATGTGCTTATTATCAACCATAACAGAACCAGCAATACCAAAAACTTTGATCTACTAAAATCTATTATAGACTGTGGATGTCGGATTCTTCGCACACACAAAACAATACATTCCCGGCTCCCTCGTGCACGTTAACATTCAGGAGCTTCTGCCGCTTCAGCAAACATCTAAGAGGATTTCTCGTGCCCCAGTTAGAATTCGGGGAACGTTTTCGTTATCTCCAATACGACAAGCTAAAATTCAACCATCGATCATTTTGTTTTGCAAGCTCATAGTGTCTCAGAGTCGCTCGAAAAGCCAATGAGTCAAATGTCGTCGTAAATTTAAATAAAGAGCCATGAACACACACGTGCACAACGCCGGGATTATCATTCCCGCTTAAAAGCTACTAGAAGCGGTCGATGTACTCCTTGCGGGGTTTCACAAATCAAACGTTGTCAAATGAGTAGCATATCATAATCTACCAAGCGGGTGCAGTCATTTGATCGTCCCTACTGGTTGCTTTCTGAGACGAAAGCAAACAGAGCGCAACAAGTTGTTGAGAGTTGGCTGGAATACCTTGGGGCAGAAGGAAGCATTTTGCCGAAGTAGTTACTGAGACAGTTCGAAGCCTGAGTGTTAGCTTGAGGATTATGTGGCCGTGAGGTTCTATATCGGAATGCAAGTCTTCAAATGCGAAATTAGCAAGGAATTCAATGTGCCAAAAGGCAAGGAAGTGCGTTTTTCGAAAACTTCTGATTCACCTAGCACGAATTTCGTACTCCCCTTTGAGGATACCAACAGCATTCCAGTGGTGAACATGAACCTAATGCGTGAGGTTTTCTTTCCATTCCGCATAAACCGAATTTTCTTGGATTCGCTCCGCAGAGGTTGGAGGATTGCTAACAGCGACGCGGATTGGATAGCCGAGCTTGTCGACGGATAGCGAATCAGCGAGTAAGAAACTGCTATAATTTCTAGAAGGTATTGTGCTGTAGTAATTAAGTGTCCATCCCGATTTTACTGTAAAAGTGTAGTGGTTAGTTAACCAAATAGTGGCGCATTTTGCGAACACCGTATAGCGCCGAGAGTGAGTCATAAACTTTAATTCTTGTCGAGAAATGAGTAACCTAAATTTAAAAATTTGACGAAAGTTAGTAATTGTGTTTAGCAGTATGTAATCCCCTATAACGTCATACAGTTATAGGAACCATAAATTCCTAATGTTTAGCTGTGTTTATTATACTTACACTTATTCAATTCAATATAACTTAAATTAGCCCTTGATTGTATTTTATGGTGTTTGCATGCGACCTCCTTCTAGGAAAAAATACGATACTTGGTGCAGCAAAAGAAGAAAGCACAGGACATTTAGAAAAAAAATGGAATGAAGGTCTCAGATGCCTGTATGCTAGACGGCTGACAGAAAATAAATCACAAGGACACAAGAACAAAAAACTAGAAGGGGAGGAGGTGAACAAGAACGTCAGTAGAACTAGAGAACCATAGTTGGATGCAAGAATATGCCAAGTAAGTATAAATCAATCAGAAATAGGGTGTGCGCAAGAATAAAAGAACTTGAAACTGAGTATTGCAATGTTCACTTGAGATATGGAAGGAGGCCTGTATAAATATCAAAAAACGATATGGGGATGCTGACGCACCTAATGTTACTGTCTTCTGGACTTTTCCGTACGTTCTCCCGTTCTCTTGAACTTGCTGGGTACCATTAGCTGGAGCTAGCTGACCACAGCTTTTTACGAAGTTATCACTTCCCCAGTAACTTTATCGTGGTTTCTTCCACTACGCTGAGGTGCGTGGTGTCGCTACTCACCAAAAATACTGAAGTCAAGTAACTTACTCCTTGCGAAATAAAAGGAGTTGTAGAAGAAAATTAAAAATAAGGAGAGGTGCCTGAATATGACACAGGCGGGTTAAGCACCAACATAAAAAATCACAGAATAGCAAGAATAAAAGTAACCATACATAATTTGATGAAAAACCGAATAAATTTTTATTAATAGGTCGATTACCACCACAATATTCGATTCCGCACGTTAAAAGCTTGAAATATTTTCAAGCATCATTTATGCATTAACAAAAACAACATAAATAAATATAAAACTATTTAAAAAAATTATAAACTGTTCATATTTTGTATGAACTCATATAAAAATAACAAACAGCTTAAAACACGATGAAATATGGGGATCCTCAAGATTTATTTACATAGATAAGGTTCCACCATTTGATTTTGGAGCAATAAATCCAATTAAACGTGCACATTAAATCTCTAATACAATTTGACTAAACTATTTAAAATATGAATAACCGGCTTTCGCTGCATTCATCCGACAGCTGATAATAATTGTTTTTAAGATAGTCTATTAAAAACATGAAAACAAATAAAAACGAGTTAATTTTTTAATGTATTCGAAGAACTATTTTGGTTTTTAAATGGCAACAAGAATAAGATTTCCACCAAAGGATAGAGATTATTTTAATGTGAATCTTTAATTGTTCATATAGTTCGACAGGTTTTTGTTTCAAAGTACTTACCATTCCGAAGTGTTCGTTTTGAACTTGAATAAACCACTGGTAACGGATGATCTTTTAATTTAAAATTTCAATCTTATCATTTGTGAATTTCGACCTTTGAGAGATAGTGATGCCCTACTTACGCAAATATACAACTACATATTTGATTAATTACTCTGAAGATATGTCTTGTGCTTAAAATGAGATTTGTTTTTCCCATATATGTAATACTTACTATATTGCTAGCGGCTATGAGTGGGAAACTCACGAAGGAAGTGAGACAGACAACCAACTCTTTAATGTATAATGGTGAGCTGTGCGCAAGCGCGGCGGCGTCGTCCGCCCAATGGGGAGGTGGTCAAGTTTAAAATTCGCTTCTAAAGGCGGAGTTCGAATTCTCACGCATGCGCACGAGACGCGTTATATTCTAAGTGAAACTATGTCGGCGCCGTAATGTTTTCGGGCGTTCCGAGGCCCTACTAGCAATATATGTGTAATACATATATGGTTTTTCCACTTGTGCAGCACCATCTGCTCTTATGGCCGAAGAGGCCAACAAAATATTTCATCAATGAAAGCCATGCTGTAATAGCTCGCATTCCAATTTAAAGCAACAAAACCAAAAACCGGCTAAAACTTATAAATGATCTGAACGTAATATAATAGCACTTAAAAAATTTTACAGGCAAGTATAGTAACAACGGTTTATTACTAAAATGCAGGTTCATATTGTTGTAACCACGTATGTGTGTCATCTATTGGACTCCACTCGATAAAAAGCGGAAAAAGAGTTTTAATAAGGAGACAACATCTCACCCAAACTCGTCACCTCTACCATGACATACATTTTCAAAAAACCTGTATGAGAAGAGAGAGGCGTTAATATAGATAGACTTAAGTATCTAAGGTGTAGCTACAATAATTTTGATCGTTAACTGAGAGCTGCAAAAATGAGCTCCACTATAAATCATAACAAATATTTAGGTTGTAAATAAATAAGTAAGAAGACCAAGTTTATTATAAAGACAATTAGCAATGCAGCTGAAAGAATATAAATAGAAGAAACGGATGCAGAAGAAGTGTAACAGCTTGTATAGTTACGACAAAAAATGGTCAAAGGAAAATTAAATAAAGTAGATGGATGAATAAAGCAAGGAGTAAGTGCATCTAGTATTGAGTTACATATTTAAATAAAGATTTGAAAAATTCCAAAAAGCTGATGTATTTGATCTGTGCGTCCTCCATGCGCTCATATACGAAACAGAAATATTTATTTATTTAAATGATCAAGTAACACGGGACCTAGGCCCAATTACATTACTTGAGACTCTGAAATTAATTTTATAAAACTTATACTAAATAATTAAGGAAAAATAACAAGTTGCAATTAATAAACTTAATTAAACAAACAAAAGTTAAAATAATAAAATACAATACAATACGCGAGAAATTCATTATCCAAAACCATTATCATTCAAAATTTTCTTTAATTTATTTTTTAAAAACAAGTATGGATTTATTAAAGATATTGACCTTTGAGCTATCTAGGAACGCATTTGCAATGTTTAACATTTTTAGCATTGGCGAATTCTTGTGTAAATTGGTTCTAAAATAAGGTATGTAAAATATCTGACGAGGTCATCTTAATGCTGGTATATACAATCTAATCAAAGGCAACAGCATGGAGCAGTCAAGTATTTTAGTTACGAGCACAGCATTAGCTGATCTTTCTATTCTATTTGGTTATCCGTATGGTGCGTCCTCCTGTGGACACACGGTATAATTGTGGCCCCATCGGTATTACTTTTTTTCGTATCTCTTATACTTACAAAGATATTTGACATACAAGAAAATGACAGTTTTTAGTTTTGACTGGTTCGACATTTTGAACTTTTTCAAACAGATATTAAATCAGCATATGAAACTGCAAAACATTGTCCATTTAACCAAATCTCCATCTTCAATGATAAGAAAGTTAGCCATGCAATCCCACTCGATCTGGGACACACTGTATGTAATTGCTTCATATGTGCCATTGGGATTTAAAGTATAATTAAATCGTAACACAAATTCCCTAATCTTTTGATCGAAAAAATCTTGATTCACTATATGCGATCGAGTCCCAAACTTTCATTTTTACCTGTTAACACACAAAAAATAACCACACATAATGAAATTCCACTAAATAACTTACAAACAAAATCTGACGCTTCCCATATAGTTACATTAGATATGTACCTTAGGCTTTGATAAAATTTTCCAGTTTTTAATAAATATTCGGTAGTTTCTTTCAAAATATCCACTATTAATGCCCAATCAGCTACTGCCGATGCACTCTGAAATAAAATTTAAATAAAACACCATATAGTGATTCTAAAATACCAACATATACCTGGTATCTGGGGCAACCATAAGAAGCCCAGCTACCGCTCCAGGACCGAATAAAATAGTGGAATTTCGATCGCCATTGAATTATTCCAAATTGTCATACACCCATTTTAATGTCATTGCTTGATCAAGAATACCATAGTTCCCAGGTGAATTAACATCGCCTGTATTAAGAAAACCTACAAGAAAAGTCATGTTCATATTGCGAGAACAATTTAGCTTTACGATTACCTAACGCTCCTAGTCCACAACTTTGTAAAACGTACCCAAAATGTGTCCTTGAAATAAATTCGAAGCTCCTCTAACAAAAT
This sequence comes from Agriotes lineatus, assembly GCA_940337035.1. Classification (NCBI taxonomy): domain Eukaryota; kingdom Metazoa; phylum Arthropoda; class Insecta; order Coleoptera; family Elateridae; genus Agriotes; species Agriotes lineatus. Next base: position 61,370 of record CALNHX010005898.1, on the reverse strand, counting down.
CGCCAGCATGTATATAAACCATTACAGGATATGGACAACCGTCGCGTACTAACATTGGGACTGCGCTCGACCTCTATTCTGCTCTAGCAACTTTTTGAAGTTTGCTTGCTTAATGCTGCAGATCCGTAACCAAGGTATTGCGAAGGTATCTAGTCTGGGTTATCTGTATCCTTAAGTTGTGTTGGTTTGCCTAAATAAATTCGTTCGCTCTAGCAGTCAAGCCATCGTAATATCTGAATTGGAAAATTTACTTGCCTGTTATAAAATGTCTTGAACAAATACGACCATATTTAATTTTTGCTTGTGTCAAATCAGTCCTTTTGAGAGCAGCAATCCACTTTTTTCTCTTAAAACTACGTAATTCATCTATTTTTCCATTATTTGTGAGCTCAGATGGAATTCTATAGCAGGTTATGTTATGGCGTCAACTGTTCACAGCCTCCTTGTTGTGCGTGAAATAACAGTGTTGTCAGACGTCCTCAAAATATTGTACAATAATTAAAGGAAAACAACATAACACTAAACACTATGTTTGTAGTATTAATGTTTATTTAAGCTGGTATGACACGATAATACACTTCTACGAAAATTTATTCTCTTGCTTTAGTTGCAATTTCTTAGAATTAAATGAGGATACTGTACGAAATAAATAAGATTGACGCCGTATTTTGTCTGCCAATTCCGCTTTGCTTGGCTGATCTGCTAATTTATTTTTGACAGTTTTGTCTAATCTAATAAATGAGGATGAAAATGTACCAGAAATATTTTAAAAATATACTTTTGCAGAAACGGTTTCAGAATGTACCAGATTCGTAGAATTGTACCAGGTCTGGCAACGCTGCTAATATCAAGACCACGCCCACAATTGTAACTGCACATAGACCACGAGTTGAAATGTTTGACCTTGGGAATTGTTCTGCTTTATTATAGAGTTATGATTATGGTTATTATAGAGTTATGATTAGTTTATGTATAGAGAGCAAAGCCGCCACATCTCTCCTTCTAAAAAAAGTAACTACTCAGCCTAAAAATCTTAAATTCATTGCGGATGACTTGGTATTCGTGGTAGTGTGGATAACGATTTTTTGTGTTTAAAGCGAAGATATTTAATAAATTTGTTTTGGACTGTTTCAGTGTTTTGTTTGTAGTGCCATTTCTAGGTCCCACACGTTAGATGCAAATTCTAGCTTCTATCGAACAAGACCATTATAGAGCAATATTATTGTTTTGGTGTCTGTAAATTCCGATGTAGTTCGTATTGGGAACCCGAGAGCTTTTAAAGAGTTACTGACAATATTTTCAATGCCAGCTAAGGAACTTGTTAAACGTAACACCCAAATCCCGAATTTGTTTAACTTTTTGTAACGTTACATTGCTAAGTTTGTATTTATAATCAATTGTTTTCATCCTGAGTGAATATGACATACTTTTGCAATTTCGAAATTTTCGGTATATCATGTTGCAGTAGGTCTTAGTCCTGGATTGTGGAAAATCTAAACATTTTCAAATCTTTAGCGAACAGGAGAGAACTGGAATACTTTGCTCCTTTTGGTAAATCATTTATAAAAATAGCAAATAATAACGGCCCCAAGTTACTGCCATGATGTACACCCGAGAAGGCGGAGTATTTCTGCGAAACTTTTCCATTAAATTTAACAAATTGGTACCGGTATACCAGGTATGATGTAAATAAATTTAGTATATTAAGATTACAGCCCAAAAGGTATAGATTTTGAAGTAATATATCATGTTTGACATAGTCAAAGGCTTTGGCAAAATCGATATATTGCAATGCAATGTTGTAAAGGCTCCACTATCAGGTGCCTATTTATAATATTTTGGTCACTCAATTAATAAGTTAAAATTTTAGTGCAAATCCATACACAATTCTCAGTTTAATTTTTATACTGTGCTCAAACTTTGCCTGTCAGTGCTTTAAGGCTAGCTAAAATAAAATGTAATAATTAATTACACAACTAAAATGGTTGAATGCCCCTCTTTCTATTTTATTTAACTGCAATTCCAAATACGCCAGCTCTCGGCAAACACAAAAACTGCTTATCTTAGGGTTAGGTTCAGAATTTCACTATATTCTCAAATTTTAGGTTATTTGTCTCAACGTAACTCATTTGCTTGTTCTTAGTAGATAATTCACAACCTCGTAAATTGACAGATGAACACAAAATGGTTTGTGCGTACAGCGTGTATTTTTGAACGTTTAAAATCGTGAAATAATGTGAGAAAGCGTCAGGTAACTAATTCGAATATCCCCACTTGGCAACAATTAAATCATCGCCTTCGTTATTAGGATGACGTAGACCCTCGCCTTCGTTATTCTCAGGATGACTTAGAACTCACGCCAGCTTTCATTTGTTTATGATGCTTGATTCTGGCCAATTTTGCAAAATTTACTGACGCCAAGGCTTTTACTGACTATTACGGCGTAGCTGGACTTTTAGTAAAACTTTAGGTCTTTTCGGTAAGGTTTAATCTTGGATTTTAGTAGTTTTCCCAAACTCCAACTTTCAAATTACAGATCTATCCTACCTCGTGAAGTTCGCTTCTATGCTGGTCGCATATAACGCTCCCGGTTTCTTCTGCTGGAGTCGCTCCCCTGGGTGCAGATGTTGAAAGCGACGTTCTTGCAGACCCCGCTGACGTCCTTGATCGCTGACCTCGGGGTTACGCTGCTAATTTTGGTGGTAGTAGAAGATCGTAACGTCCAGTTGCTCGGCTGCCGAAGTCCACTCGAGGATGAGATTGGAAAATTTAACTTTTATGTCGTGGAAATCGCCACAAACGTTCCCGCAGGTACACTGACACTTGGGCAATATATTGGACCACTTTTTATAATTGGGAAAACACGTTTATTATCATAAAACATTAGTTAAATATAGAGCACAAATTCGATAAGCTACATTAATTTCTATTTTCAATTGTTCTCCTTTGTTAATAACAAAAAAGAATCAGGTTGTTATGATACGGTGTTCTTCTACTATTAATTGAAAATTAGTTTTAATAATATTAACCACAAATGGAGTAATGTTTGATTACATAAACTAAAAGTCTAACATTTTCTTAAAACTAAATATTGTCTTTTGCTTATAACCAGTATTGTAACTTTTTTTTATGTCATTGCTCTGCTCTTTCGCACTTTGTTTTTAATTAAATTAATGCACTGGTTTGTGAGTTCCGCACTTTTCAGGTCGCTTGCTTTTACTCTTCAATTGCCTACTTCTGGGTTGCTCTTTGCAATTTTCTAGATTATCTTCATCTTGCTCTACCCTTCAGCTTGCTCACAATTTTCACTGTCCTTTGATTTTATTGATAACTACGCTCATTGATATGCACATAACAACCTTTTGTGTCAATTACTTTTGTTTGGTCTGGCTTTACGTGTGCACAAACCTATTATTTTAATTATATTCAAAAGCCAAATTGAAACCCTCTGAAATATGCTTTGCTTTAGCGTGCCTCTATCCTACTAATTACTGCTTTTCGCATCTCAGTACCAATGCATTTAATATTTTTATTATTGTTTACAATTGCAATTATATCAAATATCCTAACTCTGTGCTTTATTGACTTGGTTAAATATTTTGCACTGCAAACAGAGCCAAGTTGTAGGCTTAAAAACATCTCAATATATACATAACATCTACTTGCCCACCTTCAGAACTCCACTAGTATATTTTGTAAAATGTTTGCAGGTGTAGATAATATTGCAATAGGTCTACTAGGTGAGTTTTTTAAAAGTGTTATAAGGCGATATCTAGAAAATGGTATAATATATTTTGATAAAATTTTGGTGAAGTAATAGGGAGATGGGGGGACATATTTAAACATATTTTTGACATTTACCTTCTCTCTCTATTTTGAGGGGTGGGGGGATAACTTTGGTATTTTAAATAGGATAATGTACTTTTGTTTATAAAATTACATATATTTATATATATATATATAACATTTTTTGATTTGCTTTTTCGATTACGGAATTCTGATTTATTAGGTTATAAAATAAAAACGATTAATAATCGTTAAAACGTCAAAATTCTCGGCTGACTTAAGTAAAAATAACTCATTTCCATGGAAACGAATAATAATTCTGAAATAAGTGAACTTGATTTATTCGTAAATTGTATTTATTTTTTAAACTTAATCAAAATTTAGTTAATCATAATTCCGTAACCGAAACAGCAAATCCAAAAATGTTTTGTACACAAACGTAGATTTTTATGTAGATTCAAATTTTCTAAACAAAAGTACAACATCCTATTCAAAATTCCAAAGTTTACCCCCTACCTCTCAAAATAGAGAAGGGAGGTACTTATAAAACATACGTTTAAATATATCCCCCCATCTCCCTATTACCTCACCAAAATTTAATGGAAATATTTGAAACGGTTTTCGAGATATTGCCATGTAACATTTTTAAAAACTCACCTAGCATAGTTTTCAACATCCTCTCTACTACCAGATTTATGAATGGGAGCAACATCTGTTAGCTTCCACTGATTAGGGAAAGTGCTAGATTTTAATATTAAATATAATAAATAAAGGCTATTTCAACAACTCATGATAACCTAAAAAACGACGGTATTTGATCTGGACCACATGATTTTTTTTGTTTGATAGCTAGTAGGGCTTTGTCTTTGTCCTCCGGTTCAAAGGCAGTGATTGAAAAAGGATCTGAAGAGTTTTGCTTTACTTGGGATAACATACTTATTAAATTATAAGTTGATGATGAGTTATAAACTGAATGAAAGTAGCTATTAAACTTATGCTTATTTCGACATCACAGTATCTTATAATTGCGATTCTCATTCTTTTTTTTATGAAATTCCAGAAACTGTTGACATTAACTAATATTTCGTTTTCAACTAATTTGAAATAATTTTGATAAGCTGTCTTAATATTTCTCTTGCTTGTTTTTGTGAAAGTATTTCTCCTGTTTTAAATTAGTAATAATCTTTTTGTTGAACAAAATTGGATAACTGTTTGATTTGTAGTCTTTGGAATGCTTCCATTCATTACTTCGTAAAGTTTTTGATAATAAACGCCCACTGCTTTAGTTGGATCTGTATAATATGTTAATTCATTCCAGTTGATATGCTTTAGCAAATGATATTTTTCTAAATTGTTGTTTAGCTGATGGCCATCTGTATAATAAATATTCATTATTTTATTAGTTACTATTAGAGCAGGATGGTATTGGCTATCTATTGGCACAAGCTGGTTGTCTGCATATATCACTCCAAACTCAACATTGCTTGATACAAGGTCTACTGTTTTGCCTTCATCATTAAAAATATCGCTGCACTGTTTAGCATTGATAAAATTTAGAAATTCATTAAGTCTGTTTGTTATTTGATTAGCAAGATCCACATATCTTCCTGTGACCTCGGGGATATTGTAGTCGGCTATATCAAATTTTTACCGAGAAAAAATTCAGTGTTTTCTAAAACTATGAGAGTTACACGAATATTGTGTATATAACAGTTGTAGGTACGAAGGTAGTGCACATTACTAAAATAGTTTTGATTATACAGGCTGGCTCAAAAAAGTGTAGCGAATCAAACTTGCTTTCTTTTAAAATAGAATGCCCTATATTTAGGTAGCTTAAAAGTTTTGCATTGAAATACTCATAATTGTTATATCAAGTTGTATGGGTCTAACCTCAACTGTTTTCGAGATATTAACGATTATATGCAAAAAAATCTGAACTCCAGGCGGTTGCTGTAAGCAACAGAAAACAATTTAAGGAAGTAAAACGTTACCAAAATATTATGATTGTCGTGAACTACAGGCAACCAAACGTACACGTCTGGAAAACCGGTCACTATCACCTGTCTTCGACAAAATTCGGCCTGGATGCACACCGTAGTTCCAATTAGCATCGTTCCTATAATATATAATAGGTTAGATGGCGGGCCCAAAATGGCGATGTTTACATTCAGATCTCATGGAAATGTTATAAAATGAAGTGAATTATGGGGTGAATGGGTCTCTCTGGTAGTGAATTAAGCCGGGCAGATACTGGCGGCCCCCTGGAGGTTACATTTGGACCACCCAGGGAGATAAAAACTAAAAATTTTATCTTGACAAAAAGTGCGGCGTGCGATGGCCGATCTTGGTGGCAACCCATGGAGATTACCGGAACTTGTGACGGAAATTCGGGCTCCTGCAGGTAAACGGGACGCACCTTTGACCATGCCGCTGGACTGGACATTTTTGTTGTACAGTTACGTCGTGCTTTTAGTGAGGTTAGGGATATTATGACCTGGAGATAGTGGTGTTGGATTCAAAAGGAGTTCTCAGCAAGACTAGCCTATCCGCCGGAACTGAACAGATTCAGAAACAAGACGAGTTTGTCCGTCGAAGCTGAGGAGGGTCAGGAAGTTTTCAACAAGACGAGTTTGTCCGCCAGAGCTGAGCAGGTTCAGAAAGGTTCTAAGAAAGATGAGATTCTGGAACTCCTTCTTCTATACTTTCTGAGCTCTCGTTATCAGTGCTTCGTGCTAGAAAAGGTAAAATGGGAGCAGCGCCGAGAGTGGTTGTACTCGTCCTAGCGCACCGTTGGTTGGAGTCGTTTTATCTTCTTTCTAAGCGTTTGGGGGATGTAAGCTTTGATTGTGAGTTTATTAGCCATGGACAAATTTGAATACATTATTTAATGTAAAAAGTACACATTTATGCTGCAAACCTAATAAGAGAAAAAGAAGAATAAGAACAAGCAATACGACACATTTTGAGGGGGACAAATATAAACTGTTACGAGCATTTTAAAGAAAGGAAAAGTGCTGGACAAATTAAGATACCTTTCAACTGTAATTCTAAGACTTTTACGATTGGAGTTTAACAAAGTCATATTTCTTGAAATAATACTCAAACCTCCCGTAGGAGATGATGTCAGAAGAAGAAGACGAAGTAGTCGATTTAGAAGATAACCTCAAATTTTCAATAACCCCTTTAATCTAAAAACCTTTTTAATTAATTTTTAATAATTGCATGGAATGAAACAAAAAATTTATAACTTTACTTACTACAATTGCGCTTCGCATTGTAATTTTTAAATAATAATGCTAATAGATTGTTCCTAAAACCTATATTCCGTAATTTGGGATTGCCAAAATGTGCAGCAAATGTGCCAGCTGATTCTTAGGCAAGGTGTGTGCATGTTAGTAACACTGGTTTTATGCGACCCAAACCATAAAACTTACAGCCAAAAATGTAAACCCAAAATTATAGAAAAATTTAAAATAATAAAAACGCTGCTACCAAGCGTGTTCTATATATAACATCAAATATTCACCTAAATACTCAATAAGGATAATTAGAATAAATGCAATACTCCAAATAGCACACGGAGGTTTATGGTTAGTACAATGAAATTAAATATGTATAGCGCTCGGAAGCGATTAAATGAATCATAGATTTCTAACTTGAGGTCTTATCTCATTTTTAAAACTATTAATTAGCACATAAAAACCCACATATATTTCTAATTAACAAATACAAGGAGCTTAGAAACTGAGCTACAAAACTCTTCGTAATCAACACCGCAGTTACGAAGATAAGTTAGTTTCCTGTTACATAAAACTCATATACCATTTTACAACATAGAAGTTGATCAGAGAACGCTACCAAAGACAGAGATTGTTACAAAATTATATCCAATTAAGCAAAGATAAAGTCAGCGAAATTATGTTAACAAATCATAACCAGTCGTAGTAAAACGGCAAATAATCTTCGTTAGAAGTGAAGTATCCGGTTTCAGCGTGAAATGTTTTACTGCGATTATTTCCCTCACATCTCTATTAACCAAACAGAGCACACAATTTGAGAAAGGTACTCGGTGTTAATATCTGGGAACACTAACTGATTGTACTACCACTAGTTTTGGATAGTAATTAGTAGTCACCAAGCAGCTGAAAAACCTTTGCACGCAGAATTCAGCAAAGTGGATGCATGACCACAGAGGTTTTTCCTGTTTGTAAAGTGCAATCGAGCAGGCGAAAAGTATTAAAAACAGCCCAACTCCACCAGTACTTCGGTAGCTTCATGATAATGTAACCATTTGCATATAATTAAGAATTCACGAAGAAATAATTAAAACCACGCGAATGTTAATTAAAGAATTATTTTAAGAATTATTGATAGCAACTGGAAGAATAATTCGAAGGCAAGGTATAGGATTACTTGAATGTAACAGGAAATCCTCAAATAAATACAATAATAAGTAAAACAATACTTAATGACGACGAAATAGTTCCATACTTAAGACGTCATGCGAACAGAAGTTAGTTACTTCTTAAATATTGTAAAATCGTGGTTTAACCAGTTAGATTACAACAAATTACAAAAACACCATAGAAATGCTAAATCTGATTCCAGATGATGTTAGAGAATGAATCCGCTCTTAAAGTGTGTGTTAAAACGCTTTCAAAATGTGGGTATTTAAGACTGCTGGCATCACCTTTTTGGGATCTTCGAAATTATAATTCAGACATATGAAGCTTTCAAGAATATTCTATTATATATTTCTGTAACTTGCACCTCCCGTGCAGTATTTTTTTATCGTTTAGTGCCGCTCCCCGTTAGATGTCACTACATTGATCGTTTCGAGTATTGATAACATATTTCGCACGATACAGCGTTTGTTCTGCAAGAAGTAATCCATTTGGGACCCTTACGGTTGAGTCATTTTTCTTCTGAGCAGACTATTTGTTGATTAGATACCGAAGCAAGCTGGCGGTGTCGCAGTGTCCGCTCTGAAAAAATGGAAAATTCCTGCCGCCATGCTGCCTTAATGTTATTCGAGAAGTGATCGTCCTACCGTTTTGAAAGTTTCGGAAACAGCTGAATAGAACACGTTTTTGAATTAAACGAGGAATTAAAAGAAGTTGCATAGACCGTGAATTTTAGAGTCAGTATTTTTATGGTAGATCTTCACTGAATAACAAAGTTAAGCCACAGTAACTTAGATTCGTCATTTGAGCTTAGGTTCATTAACTTGATTTCGGCAGTTTTCATCGCCATTGTCATTACATAACAAACGACTTCCGGGATTGGACCGAGTATTATTGAAGTTAAAGAACTCAACGCTCACTTTTGTAAGGAGCTTTATCAGGAAAAAAGCACGGTAAATCAACGTGTAAATTTAACGACCGGAAAGATAAAGGGAGAATTTATAGGCAAGTGTCGTAGCGGTTGAGTGACGGTGGTTGGGGCTTAGAAATTAGCACTTTCCACATAAAAGAAAATGAAAAGCCTTCGTTTCTCTATTGATTCGTTGCGAATATTTCTGTTAAGGAAGAATGAGGATTTGCAGATAATAGAAATTTCATCAAAAAAGATCTATGGCCGATATCGCGTTGGTGTACGGCCATGGGTAATGATGAAACAAGACCTAACTTGAAACAGCGCTGTGTTCAGAGATAAGAGTTTTTACTGAACGTCGTGTTTCACCAATGTATATAGCATTACAAGAGCAAGGGACTCTATAAACACCTTTAGCTGACATAGTGTTTAATTTATCCTTGGGTGAAGAACCTGTGAGATTTTGCTCAGGGATTTGATGTGTTTTTTTTTGTTCCTTTACATGGGACAAACTCAATCTATTCTTCGGCAATTTGAGGGAAAACAGCTTTCAGTCATTCATATCAATGTTTATGAGTATTTTGCACGAGTGAGCGACCATTGGAATAATTCTACAGTTGTCACAGTTTGTGAGTGGTCAATTGATGGTTACAATGTGGGAGTTAGCTACTTTCAATCTATTCCCCGTTGTTGAAATGCCACCCACAAGGTGAATAATTAATAGTACTCTCTTAGATTGTTCATATACCGATATGGACATATTTAAAGGCATCAAACAGGTTCAAACTAGAAAATTACATAAATACATACAGGATGCTCTATAAGTGCATTCCGAGAATACTCGAATTCTAGCCATAAGCAGCTCAGTTTTCGAAATACAGCACCTTTTCGCGTCACAGTTTTCAGGTTTCATATACGAAGCAATTCAAGGAATTGCATCCTTGATTTTCGAAGTGTACATGAGAACCATCCTGTATATTAAGTTGAATACCCCTACAGCAGTTGTTGCGTCACGCATATGCTTTGCCGCCGCCGCAGCTATAAGTAATTACGATCTCCGCATACACAACATGAAGTTATTACAAAATGCAACAACAATGTTGACATTATTTTGCAATTCTAAGCAATTATGTAAAAACAACAGAATTATTGTAAAATAGTATACAACTTGCTGTACCCAGATTATCTAACTCGTGCTCATATCTGATATTGTACATTTGTGCACGCAAGCCCATTCCAAAGTATGCAATAATATATTTAACTACAACTGCAATTTGCCTGCCAGAATAAAACTACTACTTTCAGGTAATCGTTCTGCTGCATAGTACGAGTAGCGAAAATCCAAGCTCATTCGTACATATAAATGCAACGCCTGATGTGTAGCCACGTACTATTCTTAAATTTTCCGCAATTAGTGATTTCGTTAGGGCGTTGCATCGTACCTTGTACCTTTAAAATTATTTATACAGTACTGTGTAACTATTTCGAAATTATTTTGAAGTACCCCGAAAGTATCTTTAAATTATTAGAAAATTCTGCGAACTTGCTGTCACATACTACAGAATGATCTTGAAACTATAAAGATTATTATGAAATTCTTATGACGTACTACCAAATGTATATTCCACACCATAAATTGCCCTCCAGCAATTTTCTGAGCTTTTCTGAAATGTTTTTTCAATGAGATGGATTTCCGCTTCGGAAAAGGATATACGCGGTTCAAGGCATTCTTCATTTACATGCAATAAAACGCCGCCAGTTTCTAGCAGTAGGCCATAAATCTTGCGAATAGATATAAAGTTATGATTACACCCAGGACAATCCAGATACTACGCATCTACACATTTATAGCTTGTTTTGAATTCAGGGCTGTTGATGCCACTAGCGATTTGAGCAAGAGAAACAAATATCTCATGCGATTTTTTGTATTTTTATATCAGCCTTGTCTTTAGCGACGATTTTTACTTTTCAGATTTAAAAACAACGATCCAGAATGTATCAATTTCATAAAGAGCGCGTATAGAAGCTGGTTTGGTATTATAACTAACTTGTCCCAAGTTTTCCTAAAAATAGTTGGCATAGAAGTTTCAAGTGGCATTAAGTCAACTAGTATTATACACGCGTATGCAAATCACAGTACAGTTTCAGCAATTGCACCAATTTAAGGTAGATTATATTGTTATTTTTAGCGAAGTTTTATTTTTTGTCTGACGTGCTTTGCTCTGGGGACTTCTAAATGGTTTCACCACATATCGGATATTGGTGAATCACCCGAGCTACGCTTCGGTTCGCTAATTTAAGAGAGATTTATTAATATAAATTAAAAAGAAAGGATGCATCGCCCGAGAATCGAACCCGGGCTGCCCACGTGGCAGGCGAGCATTCTACCACTGAACCAAGGTGCTTCGTTGAATAAGGCGCTGCTATAATGGTGTATAGGGAATCACGCGAGCTTAGCTTCGCTAATTACACGATAAAATAAAAACCGGCCTACGATCTAAGACTACAAATTAGAAAAATTTTGAGCTATCATACAATTTAATCGGTCCAGTACCTTCGGAGGAGATAGCGAACAAAGATACAAAAAGACCACAAATTTTATGGTATAGGATCTTGCTAGAGCTACACCCGAACAGATCCTTGAAGAAGCTACGATATCTATTCCTGTTCTAGCGTTGCTATACGGTGCTTCGTGTAAGAAACGCTGTAATTAATTATGGTTGTTCGAAATCTTTTTGTTACTGCGGTTACAGCTCAAGCTAAAGCTACAACTTCACATCGAGTAATGCTTTTAATGACAATTTCTATATTAAAATTTCGTAAAAGGGTATGAGTTAAAACAATGTCTTTGTTTACATTTATTAATACAGTATTGTAAATTAGGACGTTATGTTAAACCCAAACCAAATGAGCCTCTATCTCAACTACTGTATCTGATTTCAGGTATTCAGAGCTCCCCGACACAAATTGGGTTTGCTAAATAAGCAGATCATCTCGCATTGGAAGTCCTGCCAAGTGTCAACTGTATTGTTGAAGCTTCCGCCAGCTGCTCCACAGCGGGCAAATGCAATTATTGCGTCCGACTACTCCCGCAAAAAGTAATTGAAACTAGAAGTTGTTATTTGTGGCATCGAGCCCTTTTTTAATTGCTCGGCTAATGTAATTAAGAGATATTTCATTTTATTAAATGAGAGTGCAGCAATAACCTACCGCGATGTCTGAAGTACCCCAGAAATTGTTTAAAATGTACCACTATAATGGTATTCCAATTGAAAAAATAATAACACCCTCTAAACTACTTCATCGTAATATCAAACGAACATATAGAAGATGTAGAAATAACCACAGATAAAAGTAATTTTGAAATATAAACATAAGAAAAGCTGACGCTTTCGAAATGTGGTGATGGAGACATTTTGCGGCAAATACTATGGAGAAAACACATACTACAACTACCGCATTTATATTAAACGAAATTAGTGACAGCAGACTCGAACAAATTCTAAGCGAAAATTGTTGGACTACATATCTAGACCAAACACTAAAAGTGGTAAAGATGCAAACCCCTTTGCCACATGTAACAGAATAACAAGATGCTCGTGACTAGCTGCAGTGAGAAATGGGCGGGGTCTTACTCGGTTATCTACTTATAAAGGTCAAAGCGGTAGAAATGTGATCGGATAAGACACTACCTTAGTGTGCATTGACCAGGTCCCACAATAGGCGATCTGGTTTTGGGTGATGGACGAGGGAGATGGACGTGTCTAATGGCGATTAGTCTTTTCAAAAAAGAAAGACTCAAATTCTGTGTCCGCTAGGCGGACAGTTTCCAATATATCATTTACAAGCAACACCGTCGTTCGGATGGCTACGTAGCCAGCATTTTGCCTCTGCGCAGACCCACAACCAGCGGCGTGCGCCCAAAAATTGTAGCCGAAATACAATTAATATAACAAAAGCCTAGGAAGGCGAACAAATAAAAAGTTTAAAAAAGTTTTTTTATGCTGTCATTTCGATTTTTGAAATTAGGAGGGGAGGTATGACCTAACGTTACTGATTCAAAGAATTACTACAAATTGAAAACGCCAATTTGAAATAATTGTTCTTGTAAATCCTTTTCACACAAACTTTTCGAAACTTGATTTGGCTTTAGAAAACCTTTTAATTGTTTTTCTTAAAATAATTAAGGTAACGTAGTGTTGATTACCTGATTGACCCCATTCCATTATACAAAATTACTGAGTTGCTTATTAATTTAAGCAATAGTTTAAAAAACACGGTTAATTTACAACATAGTTGAAAGCCCTCTCGTGTTTTATTAAAGTTCGTTAGGAATGTAGGATTTTACAGGAACCTTAATAGGGTATTTTGTGGAATATGAGACAATCTCAAGAACGGTATTCCAGGAATTCGAAAGTTTAACTATTCCGTTGATTAAGTCTACTTATTTTCCTTTCGGTGCTATGTATATGGTAAACAATTAAAAACACTGATTGGCGATGGATAACAAAACCAGTGTCAGCCATACACGTTCACATTTCGAATTTTATTAAACACTCGGAAATCTTGTGAGCTGGAACGCCACAAATGTGGATATAGAATTAGAGCTACCTTTAAATATAATTTACGTGTGCTTAACACACCTGTACTGTCATGATAGGTTAACCGACTATCACTATTTGGTAGTCGTTAAAGTCCTAGTTTTTTTTTTGCTGATGTTTTTCGTCACGGGCGCTAGTTGGTTGGTATCTGTAGCTTACTTCTTTAGATACAGACTAGGTAGTCGCTTGCCGAACGCATGTGAGATAGTTGTGTGTCTACGTGCACAGAACGCGAAAGGTTCCGAACAATATTCTTCGCATTTTGACATATATTGGATATAGTAAATAACAGGCAGGGTCTAGTGTGCACAATTCCAAGGCTACCGTCCGAAATTTTAAAAATTATGACGTTATTAAGAATCCAGACGACTTCAGGGGATGAAAACTGTAGGTCTTGTTTTCTGTTGTTGTTAATGCTGTTTCTCGGCCTGCTTGAGGCCACTAAAATTTTTCGTAGTCGATTGCATCAAGCTGTGTAATAAAAACATTCTTTACCATATTTTGGCGGATATACAGAACTACTGAAGTATCCCTCCCCTTTTTACTGAGATATCGTTATACTCTTACTTCCTATTACTGTCTTAACTCTGTTTTAAACCGTAATAGTGTGTTGTTTTCTTTCTCGTCGTTACTTGGTTTTGAACATCAAGATTCATCAATTTTTAAGTGACGCGTAACTTTTAAATTGATTCTTGGATCCTATTGGTAAGCGGCTTTTTCTACTATTTTGTTATACATAACTCTTTTATTCCATCGTCATAATATGTCTTACAAAGGAAAGTATACTTTGTGTTATTGTGGTTTATAGGTATTTCTTGATATCAATGGTTAGGAAGTGCGTTGGTTGTTATATGGGCTACACTTGGTTTGAATAAATAACTTCGTATTTTATAGCTTTCTGAACCCTTCCTTTCCTTATCTGAAACATTTATACCTGGACATGACTTAAAAAGCCTTTCAGCAGGATAAGTACTTCCCTGGATTCGGAAAAGCTGGCAGGCTAGAAACTTGCATGGTGTCTTTTATGTTTCGCCAGGATCGCGCTGTCTACTGTCAGTTTGACAAGCTACGTTGTATTATCAAAACATGTATATTCCACTATTCCACGGCCCCAAATCTGTTCAAATAGCAGGAATTTCCTGACTAAGTCGGCTCTAAACACTTAGTGCGAATTTATTCTAAGCCTTCTTCTATGAGGTGCTGCTGATGCATGGGGAAAGAACGTAAAGTACAATTGTTCTAATTAGAATATTTCTAACAGGTCTATAACTGCGCGGAAGATACCCTAAATAAACACAACAAAAAGACAACCAAACCCAAATTATTGCCGATTTCGTGAAAATTTTAAAATGCAACTATACCGACAAATAATCGAGCTACCAACAATTCAAACGCACTACTTTGGTCCAGATGAGCTAAATATTCGCCTACGCGAATGCGAGTGAGAGCCCCTACGTCCAACAGTGGTGCGAGCGGAATGGAGAATTGATTGTAATACCGAAACACAGTAAGAACAACAGCACTTTCAGCCCACTTAATTCGAAGAGGGTCCCATAGATGCGGTAAGACAAAGACCCTTCAAATATGTGCACATTAAAGCCGTTTTGATAATCCAATATGTGGCAATAACCAAATTGACTACTAATTACAGAATGTCAGTGGCGTAACTATGGGGGGTTATATGGGTGTTCGAACACCCCACAGAGGCTTTAGGAATAACTAAAATTCATCTTAAACAAAAAATCTAAAATTACATTTTAGTAATGTATGATTGAATATCAATTATTACATTCGGAATTCGGACTCGGCCATTTTTTAAATTTTGAATAAGTTGTCAGGACGTTTTTAAATTTGACCAATATGCGACATTTTGGAGTATCTTCGGTTCAAACATTCTGACTCTGCTTGTATATAGGCTTTTCCTGTCGTATTTTCAAGCCCAATAGTTCGTTTGTGTACAAGCAGTTATAACGGCCGCTGTAATTTTCTGTCGTTGATAATCACTTTTTCTGTCTCTTTTGGCATTTTTAAGATTTGGCACACAGCTTTTCGCTAGAAGGTTCGATGAGCAGCTCTGGTCTCAAGCCATCTTATTTGCCCCTGGATTGTTTCGTCACGTTGAAGCGTGTTTGTTTGATCAAATTTGTAGCGCAGTCCATAAGAGCAAGTGTGAGATTTTTCTAAATAGTTTCATTCCATCGCAGTCTTTCGTCGAAAGCTGGATCGCCTGTCGGGTTGCGTGAGACCGTTTATGATTGTCTGCTTTGGGATTGGCTGCAGGTGGTGAGTCGACAGAGCGCGTTTGGCGGGAAGCGCGTTGGCTTGGCTTCGCGGAGTTCGTCACGAGCCGTCTTGGCGTTAGGTGGTGTTTATTTGAGGTTGTGCGTGTCCGGTTTATTGAATGACCGCCGTTTTGCAAGTGTTCGAGGGCCGTTTGGGCTATTTTTCCGATACGTTGAGATTCAGTCTGCAGAACGGGCTAACATTTCGGTCTTGACCGTTTATCGTTGCTTCTCCGTGAGGATTTCACATCAGTTCCTGCCAATTAAGTAAATATTTGGATTGCAGGACACCCACGCTTATGGCTGAAGTCCGATCGCTGCAGTGGCGGGCTCCCCGACAATCATGACGCACGCCAGGCAAAACCAACCAATAAGGTGTGTGTAGCTTGTAATACTAATCAACTCATTTGTTTGCTAATAATTTATGTGCCTATTTGCTGAACGGCACCCCTTTTTGAGGCCGCCTGTAAACTAATCAACTTATTTGTTTGCTAATAATTCATGTGACTACTTGCTAAACGGCCACCTATTTTTGAGGCCGCCTGTAAACTATTAAACTTGGCTGTGTGCTAACTTTCATTATCTCGCCTGTAGTTTGGTCGATTAGAGGTAAAGCGTCCCCAGCTGGGCTTATAGGTTTGGCCCTTTATTATGTTGTGTCTTTATTGTGTACGCTGACCAGGTCGGCGCCGTTGTACCTATTTGACCATGTGCTTAGACCAATAGATCGGTTTACTGAACGTTGCCTTATGATTTCCGCACGTGTTTGTGCATGCTTATTTTCAGGTTAAATTATATACTGTGTCAGATTGATGTACGGTGGAGCCTGGAAAGAGAGTTCTTAAGCGTCTTAGGTAAGTTAGGGCGCTTGTCGCTGCAGTGTCGGGAGTCGTGAGGCTGTACACAAATATTCTATCTTCGTTTAGCTTTGGATTTCGCCAAGGTGTAAAGTTGGAAGGTAGGCTCATTGACTTACCGGTTTCATAGTGGCTCTATCTTGGCATTTTCGTTCTCATTGATGAAACCGGGTAACGCCCAATTTATTTTGTCATTGTTTACCGTCCCTTAGGTCGTTTCCCGTAAGTACTTTCGTGTAGGACCACTCCTCCTCCACTGATGTTTAGCCGGCATATCTTGTTACGGGCAGGGCAGCGGTCCCAGATGCGTCATCTGCCCCAATTTTGTGAGAATTATCGTCCGCACCGGCCGTTTAGCTTTTATGTGATTTTTGTATGAGACGGCGCGGTGTATTTAAAGTCGATTTAGACCGTAACAAAATACATCACCATGATAAACACCTCACACAATGGTTGCTGGGCAAGCCCAAAAGGCGCGCTCTAACGTTGTATCCCGAATGCGTGGCAAGTTGAGCATTGTACTGCCAGATGCAAGCGTATAAAGCACCAGCCTCTACATCGCAAAGTAAATGATGTTATCGATAATACATACATACATGTATTACTTCATTTCTTATTATATTGGTGTCAATTTAACTAATTTTTTACAGTCAAAATGACATTTAATATTTTCATAGGTTAGAGTTATTGCAAGAACAGGCATATCTTGCAATTTTGTTTTACAAGCAATCTAAGTTATTATTTATTTAGAAAATAATTATGTCTGACTTCTTTTGGTTCATAAGCAAATAAAATGCCACACTAGTTAATTTATTTACCTATTTAAATAGACGTCTGTAATATCACTTAGTAAATTCTTAAATGTAACTAGGTGGTCTACACTGCCAAGAAGTTAAATCAAGGCATACCGCAAGTCCTATAAAAATAACATCAACTGTACTTTATGGTACGCTCAATTTTTTTTTAATTCTTATTGTAATAAGGTTGATCACTCTCCCAGAACACCCCCCAGAGCAAAATCTTAGTTACGCCACTGCAGAATGTAAGCATACGGTGTCGTTACTGCCCAGAACACAAACTGCCTGTTCAACCCCTAACTGATGCTGCCTGAGCATGTGCCGCAACAATTTACAAAACAAAAGGTGGCTCCTAATAATTCCCCGGATTGTCATGTGGGCACAGGAGGGTAAGACCCTATTGCGACGTGTGGTGAGCACACAAAGATACGCAAAGATATAGTATGTATTATCTGTAATGTCCCTTCCTACAGCGGTGTAGAGGCTGGTGCTTAGCACACTTTAGCATCTGGCGGTGCAGTGATCAACTTGACCGGCATCCGAGTCACAAAGCTGGAGCGCGTCTTTTATACTTGCATAGCAACCATCGAATCACGTATGTCTTGACGATGTGTTGCTTTTGTTACTTTAGTCTGTGGTGTATGTGTATGTAGACATTTCGAGGACTTGCTTAATGCAATCCTAACACTCTACCAACTGCGCTATTCGGATTATACAAAAATATAGATTTCGCTAATATCTCCACTGAGCTGTAGCGTCTCTTTGCGTTGTCGCAAATCGATTTTAGACCGGAGCAGGTGCATAGCTGAGTTTATGAGCAGGTGTAAGTGTGCGAATGTGAGAGACTTTGATTTAATTATGGAGCCGCCAAGATTAACATTTTTTGAGTGCGATAAGAAATCCTTAAACTTACATTTACAAGAGCTTCGATTAGGTCATTGAAAATGAACACATCCTGCTCCTACAGAAACAAATGTTAATTGAAATCGAAAACTTGCGGTTGACCTGATATGTATACCTTTCGTACCCTCACTAAGCAAACTTAAAACATGTCAACTGTTCCACCTAAAGAAATTATGTTAAATCACCTCTGTTGAGAATGTAAGTTCCAGAACCGAGAAGCGGTTTGGCGGCGATGATTAATGTGTTTTTACGGAATGGAAATGTAATGTGGTGCAGGAACGACTCGCTGCAGCTGTAAATTAAGCGACAATTCCTGTAGGATCTTGCCCCAGTTTTGTCCCGACGGGCATGCAGGATCAGCCCAACGTGAGAATTTTATCGGCCAGAACTTCGCGCAACTTCCACGCTGTAGAATTCGTTCGAATGCACCGGAAATGTGAGAAGTTGCTTAGCTTCGTTTTCAGAAGCGGTTAATTTATTATCGTGTAATTATCTCGTGAATTTACGAGCACTTCTCTTCGGTTCCTCTGCAAATTTAAGTGCCAACGCTTACAAATTCAGTGAAGTTGAGTTGATGGACAGAATGCAATCATGTTTAAGAGGTAACGATTATTAGCGGCAATTACGAGAAGTTTATGGATTCCGCTAACTTTTTTCGTAAAGCTTCTAGCGCTTCAGTTTATGCAGCAGAATTTAACAGCAAACTTTATTGGCTTTTTTATTTTCCAGCGAACCAAGACATGTTGTGAGCGCGTCAAAGCATCTTTGGAAAGGTCTAATAAAATCACATGTATTTGGGTAAAAATAGTAAAAATTACAATACTCATCGTATTGCTTTAAATTGTCCATCAACCATAAGAACTTTTCCAGTTTTTAGAAGAAATTGCAGTTTAATTATTTATGAATCGTCACTTATTCATTTTGGAATTTCCTTGGAAATGAAAAATTGCTAAGTAATGACTGGACATTTGCACTTATGGAAGTTGCTTCATTAACGAAATAGCTTAGTGGAAATTAGCATTTTTGTCTATCAAGGGGCACCTACGTTATTCTTGGTAAATGAGATAGCTAAATGGCTGTATACATTTCATTTGTCGGAAATGTATTAGTACATAGTTCATGTTCAGAAATCTGCGATTCATACGTCACTCTGACTAATAATAACGAAATTAGTAAACTTCAACTTCTCATCCGAAACTGATCGTAGTGAAAGTGGATTAAATTAGCGATCTACTTCCATAAAATAAATTTGACCTGTACATAACCACTCGAGTACAGGGATACGATATGGCAGAGTTTTCCTCAGTATGCAATCGAATGGACGAAAGGTATCACGTAAAGCTCAATCAGTACCTTGCTGAATTCATAAGAAATTGACGATTAATTTAATCAAAGGTAGTTGCAGATGTATTTAAGGCTACTTAAAGGTTACTTGAAGGCATACAACAAATCCAGTGAAAAATCAATCAACGTAAACCAAGGGCGATAAACAACTCCATACCTGAGATTAGTCCGGTCGGCAGGTACATAATGAGGGGGGTTAGCTGGACACAATTCCCAAGTTAATGAAATTTTGGGATATTGTTTGGGGATGGTATTGGGTGTGGAATCTGAGTTTTCGACCTCGAGGACCCTGTGCTAACTCGGGGAGGGCCGAAAAACCACGACATTTTCGAACTTTTTTCGGTTTTTTGCTTATATCTTCTGAACCATGCGTTTTTCGAGAAAAACACCCTGGTATAA
This sequence comes from Agriotes lineatus, assembly GCA_940337035.1. Lineage (NCBI taxonomy): Eukaryota > Metazoa > Arthropoda > Insecta > Coleoptera > Elateridae > Agriotes > Agriotes lineatus. The sequence continues at coordinate 41,088 of CALNHX010005898.1, read as the reverse complement.
AGTTGTAGAGCATAATATTTCCTTCAATTTTGATTGGTCAAAATTATTTGTTGACCCAATACTTACCGAGATACAGCAGTTGAAAGATGGAACAAATTTCTCAAAATGCAAAAAAAATAGAAAAATACAGGTTTTTGCCTCATATTTTTCAACGTATCTATGTATACTATACATAGCTACTTATTATTCTTTATTTTAAACTAGCTGACCCGACAGACGTTGTCCTGTACAAATTTCAATAAATTTGTGATCGTTTTCTGAATTTGTGAAGAGATATTGGCAATGTGTAAACAAAGTAAAGAGGAGAAAAAAAACGTATTTCTCAGTGATAATTGCATCTATTAAAGATTGTGGCCATGGATATTCAATTTAAGGAGGGGTTAATTCAGAAGTACGCTAATGAAAAATTCGTTTGGTTTGTAGCATTGCGAGTTCTGCGACCTAAATTGCGCCGTGTGATTAGCGGCATTGCAATGCAAATAAATTGTCAATTCAATTCAATTCAATTATTTGGTTTGCGACACAATGTGGGATGTGAAGAATATGGATATTCAATTTAAGGAAGGGTTAATTCAGAGGTAAGCGATGACTATTTGCCACATGCTCCAAAAAGATCAAAGCGGACGGACGCCTAATGTTTGTTTTTTTTTAATTAATGGAAAACCAAATCAAAACTGACTAACAGTATTATGCATGGTTGTGATGTAGGAACTATTGTTTAATTTCTGTCTTGCGCGTATGCTGACACGGAGGACACTGACGCCTCGGAAACTTGTTGATTATTCACTATCACTTCCACTATCACTTTGGTTTAATAGTAAATCTTGGAGAAGCCGTCTCTTGAGTCGTATGTATATTACTTCGGCCTAGTTGCTGGATGGTGATGTTATCGTTTTTTTTGGTAGTTTTGTTTATGAATTGTTCAATGGTGTCAATTCCTAGTTCATGGTGAATTTGATCATTTCGAACAAAACCGAAAAAAGTCCGAAAATTTCGAGGTTTTTCGGTCCTCCCCGAGTTAGTACAGGGTCCTCGAGGTCGAAAACTCAGATTCCACACCTCATACTATCCCCAAACAATATCCCAAAATTTAATTAACTTGGGAATCATTGTTTTGTTGCAACGTCTCATGAAATGAATTAAGTTTCGTCGTTTGATCTCAAGCAAATTTACAGATTTACCTACGAAATACGGTGAGTTTTGAAGTGACAAACGGTTATACAGTTACAAAAAAGTGAATCAGTTGTCCAAATTGTGTTTCTTCGCATCTCACATTGTGTCGCAAACCAAATAATTGAATTGAATTGAATTGACACAATTTAATTGCATTGCAATGCCGCTAATCACACGGAGCAACTTAGGTCGCAGAACTCGCAATGCTACAAACCAAACGAATTTTCCATTAGGGTACTTCTGAATTAACCCCTCCTTAAATTGAATATCAATGGCCACAATCGTTAATAGATGCAATTATCACTAAGAAATACGTTTTTTTTCTCCTTTTTACTTTGTTTACACATTGCCAATATCTCTTCACAAATTCACAAAACGATCACAAATTTATTGAAATTTGTACAGGACAACGTCTGTCGGGTCAGCTAGTTTAAAATAAAGAATAATAAGTAGCTATGTATAGTATACATATATACGTTAAAAAATATGAGGCAAAAACCTGTATTTTTCTATTTTTTTGCATTTTGAGAAATTTGTTCCATCTTTCAACTGCTGTATCTCGGTAAGTATTGGGTCAACAAATAATTTTGACCAATCAAAATTGAAGGAAATATCATGCTCTACAACTTTCTGTAAAGATGTTTTTCTCAAAAAACGCATGGTTCAGAAGATATAAGCAAAAAACCGAAAAAAGTCCGAAAATGTCGAGGTTTTTCGGCCCTCCCCGAGTTAGCACAGGGTCCTCGAGGTCGAAAACTCAGATTCCACACCCAATACCATCCCCAAACAATATCCCAAAATTTCATTAACTTGGGAATTGTGTCCAGGTAGAAAGTACCTGCCGACCGGACTAGATGCCACGCAGCCAAAAACAAGTTGCTTCAAAATATCGTCATATTCTTAATAATCAATTTAAGTTGCAGCAAGCCGCAAAACGATCACAAAAAAATTGAATCTGACTTGTACCACCCCATTTCATTTTGCGTTACGATATTAAATAGCTTCGCGAGGCAGTTTGTTTTCATATATGGTTTTCCCGGCACCGCGCTCTTAGCGTTGCGTGAATTAAATTTTCCCCAAGGAACGCCCGACCTTCGAGAGGACACCTGCAAAGAATTTCTCAGTGCGGCCTTTTTTCAATAGTGAGCCTGCTTCAAAGGAGACTAGGCTTGAAACAATTTATTTAGAAGCCACTTACGGAGATCTAGCATAGTTGTACCTGGCAGGCTATGGAAGCCTCGAATTTCTGTAACAATTGAAATAAGTACAGCGGCATCTCTCCAAGCATGTTCAGGCCGACTTCCAGCTGTGGTGAGATTTTCCTTTTTGTTTTTTTCTTGTGAGTTCTAATTTTGTGGTAATTAGGCCTGCATCCATGCTCTTGCTTCCATGTCCTTACTACAAGCCACCAGCTCTCAGGAATCAAGCTCATAAGGGTTACGGGTTTATAGCGATCTGCTCCTGTTGCCAGATGCATCGTAGCATAGGGATTTTTGGCGTGTGTCCCAGATGCGAGTAGTTTTGGCGACGGCTAGTAATCGCATGGGATAAATTCGGAGGGTAGGGTCCGAGATAGTAAACGCAGAAGAATACTGGTGTAAGTCTCTAAGCCAGAGGATTAAATTCTTCCGATTATCTCAACGGTGCGGTGTGTCGAGGCACTTTAAAGATGAGGTCGAAATGCTAACAACAGGGATTGGCTGGTAATTCTAAGATATACGAACGTGAACGAACTGTTACTGTATTCAACACGTCTGGCTCACATTATCTCTAATCGCCAACTGCTAGAGACATAGGATAGTTCCCGCCCGTATGGTCTGACTTCGCATACTTGAAAACCGTATACGCGATCGTATACGAATTAATATTTAATATGGCCTAATAAATGGTGCACGAAAAATTCATTGCACGTTACTATTGGCCAAAAAAAAACAAATTGAATAAGAACCGAATTTTAAGCTCTAACGCGATTTCGCTTCTGTTCTGAATTGAGGTACCTTTCTGTTCCAATTACCGACACTTATTCATAGATTTTTTTTTAAATATTGATGCCATTTACAGAATGCCGATGCGCTTTACACCATTCCTTGACAAGGAAGCATGCTTTGAAGTTTTCATTGACCCTGCAACTTGAATATCATTAGCGGTACGAGATAATGATGTACTGCTTGATATAACATAGTGACAGCTACTAAATAAAAGTGACTAAGGTGAAAAATATTTCATTTACATAGTAGATTGTAACGGAAACTTGACCTAGCTCGCCTAAGTGTGTTTAGGACAGCATTTCCGTCAGATTTGTACATTTGTTTATTGTTGTTTGTTGGTATATATTTGCGCAATTAGATTTAGTTGGTTTTAATATCGAACTAATGCGATTGTGCATCCTTCGTTGATAAATGGGTAAATCTCGCGCTAATGCGGAAAGCGTAAGCCTAAGCTGGGAACTCGGTAATGTCAATTTGGCTTTGGCCAATAAAAAGTGCGTGGGCCCATGAGTAAAGCTTCTACAATTCCCGAAAAACTATGAAAAGGGAAGCGGCGAAATAGCAGCGGGTAAGCTGCGCAGAGCCAGCCGAGGTCCTGCCGACGGTGCAGTTGGCGATAAAGCGACAGCGACAAAGGGCAGCGCATTAGCAAAAGCATAGCCGTCAATAGCGGCGAGAGTGCACAGTCCCAAGTATTACACAACGCGCATTCGCTAGTCAATACTGCAGGTGTGTGATTTTTACTGTGATAGGCGACACAAAGGTGTGTCATCAAGTATCATCATTGCTCCTGGGCATACGCACAGTTGGCTGTCAACACAAAGGTAGCATTTGAAACAGCTGTGTGCGAGTAATTTAAGGTTATGGCTCGGTATGAACGGCGTATGAATGTTTGCCAGTAGAGGGAGCTGTTGGAGGTGTGCGTTAACTATATTTAATATTAATGCGTAGTAGAAGCAGCCTTTTACCGGTAGATGGACGTTAGTATTGCTATTTACATGCGTAGTAAAAATGTTTTTTGGCACGTGATTTAATATTATGGTGCATATAAATGCGGGTTAAAAGTTGACATTTGTTTCAGAATTTAAACTTTATTCAGCGAATAATGATAGTAAAATCTGCAATCCAAATGTCAAATATTAGCAGTAAGTTGATTACTGCTTAGATCACAGGATGTATGTATAATATGAACCTTAATTTTTTCTAAAATTTGACCACTGTTTTTGTTTGTCTGAAATTATAAGTTGTACGATGTCGTATTAAAAACATGGCACATTAATTATGACATTCTTTCTGATGTATATTTTCTGTCAAACCATATTACCGATATAGTTTCAGCTGATATTTGTAACTTGGGTTGTAGATTTTACTATCACAATTCGGTGAATAGATAGTAGCTTATAAGCCTGGTATCAGGTGATTACATTATATGAAGCTGCATCAATCTAGACATCACATTTGTTTGGTTAACTTATATTATTTAGCATTGTTTTTTAATAGGCAATATCTATTTGTTGCTCATTGTTGAATAAAAAAAGTTGCCTCTCTTTCAGTAAATTTTTCGAACTAACCTTTTCAGCTTCGCACGAGCCCAGATTAATTGCTTGGCTCATTTCAACAGGTGCTGTTTTTAACTACGACTGGGGTAAATAAGGTAAGAAAGCACTCATTGCTATTGAGCTAGCTGGCAAAGGGAAATCGCTCTATTGCAAGATACCCCAAAAACGCAAACTATGTAAATAATTTATATAAAAAGAAAATTACCGTGTACGCAGTGCTACTTGAGACCCTAATTCTACCGCTACGAAATAATCTATGGAGAATAGCAGATAAATTGCTTTTAAAAGATAATCACGTATAGCTTTAAACTATTGCAGGAAAGAAAGACGTTAGTGAACTGTCTATGGTTTTAATATATCGTAACTGATGGCTGTACAACAGACATCTGCTAGCAAAACAGAATGACAGTACATTTGCATATTTGCCTTTCACACACCTTCTTGGAGGAATTTAAATATTTTATTTTTATTGAATAAGATACTTGACGAAAACGCGTGTTATTCAACATTGCGATTGATGCAGTTGTAAAAAGGTTTTCCAAGAACTGAATATTTTTATCAAAAAAATATTACTGATTGAAACAATCGTTTACACAGTCTTTTCTGCTTAAAAAAATTAGAATTAGCGCTCGCAACAGTTCCAAATCTAAAGGAATACAATTTATCAAGAATGATTGAAAAAATAAGGACTCTAATGCTATGGCAGGGTTGATTTTGCTTATACATAATGTCTTCTCGTATCTATTGTATGTAAATAATAAAAAACGAACGTTTTAAACGTTTTGAATATAAGTTCAATGGATAAAAATCCCTTTTCATTTATAAACAACTGTCACTTCTTAGGTATTTAACAAAACACAAATATTTTCTAACTGGTACGTGTGATACACCTTCTTTTGTTTAATAGAGCAAAAATTACACACCATACCTTAGCAAGAGCAAAATGGAACTGTCTTTAGGTTTAATCATCAAAAGTTTAGCCTCAGAAATATTTTTGTTTACAGCATTTATATCTCATTGGTCGAACAAGAAGTGGCCTGACTCACTTTAACCATAAGAGAAAAGCACGAAATCCAAAAACAACTAAAAAGTACTATTTTATAAAAACTAGCTTTGCAGTTTATTTAAAAACTTAATTATACCGTCACATTTCTTGCGAAATAAGAAACGTTTTGACATATTACTTGAAGAAGGTGTGAAAATGTTGTAATTCATTTAGTTACTTTCATTACACAGTTATAAATAGACTAAATTAAACTATTGCAAGCTTAAACGCACTCTATTTCCTAGCGTTGTGCAAATTTATATTAATTTCTCATTTAAATAGCAAGAATTACAATGACATATAAGTGTTTAACGGTCCTAAGCACATTTATTTTAGTATGTTTGCCATAAAGACCATCTATAGGCTTAAACTAACATTGTATTTGACTTGTATGCCTTAAATTTCCAATTTATGCACCGTTTGCAACATATTTATAATATAAATTTAACGACAGTCTATTTCAGGTGGTGTGATTTTGTACTTAAGCAATTCTGTAATTCAAAACGACTTTAAAACACAAAGCTGTAATCCAGGAAACATCACTCGAGGACTACATGTAAATGAAATTTATCCAATTCCGGTGTGATCTAGCTGAGAATACTCAAATCGTAAATTATTCAAGAAATGCATTGCATTTTAATATGAAATTCTTCATTATAAAGTGTTATTAGTGCTGAAAACTAACCAAAACTAAGATTGTATAGCCAAGTTACTTTAATTATGTACTGTGAGGAAGAATACATGTTTTGGCTTTACCTGGTGGCGAAAGTTGTAGTAGGTATTTTTCCGGCTGGTAACTATCGGTCTAATTTAAATAACTCGCCGAGAAGGGTCGGGGTTCCAGCTACGCTGAAAGAGAATAAAAAGGAGAGGGCGCCAAGTCCTCAACGTCGCTTAATCCTTGCGTCGGACCATCACAAGGTAGCGATAATTCCAGCAAATCGACCAGAGAAAAATAACGACGAATAATATATCACAGCTTTATTTAAATTGGTGGGTACTATAGTGCAATTCACAAGCATGCAAGTATAAATATAGATACAAATATAAATATAAATATATATACGAATAAATTTAAGCAGGTATACGATCCACAAAACAAACACTTTAAAAATTATGATTGGGCGCCGCAGAGGCGATAATTAAAGAAAAAAGTACAATATTTATATATATATATATAGGTCCCAGAGCGGGCACAACAAGTAATACACCGGTACAGAGCAATGCAAGTTTATTCTGGCTAACGTTTCGCCCCGAAGGTTAGCTCTAATTGACGTTAAAACGTTACTCAAAAAAGTGTAGCTGTCGGAGCAAAGTACGTTTAGGATGGCCACACAATAACGTCGAGGTCCCTAGCAATAGAAAGACATCAGGGTATCCATGAATATTTTAGCAAACGCTTGAATCTGCTCTTTAACAGTTTGATACAGGTGTAAGATAATTAACCGATTCGCGGAGACTTGAATTTGAACAAACGGCTTCCGTGGGGTGACTAGCTTCACGTTATAAATTTTTGACCACAAATGGCGGAGTGCGAGCAAAACAAATAAGTGTAGATACAAATCTAAATATAAATATATAAAGGGGCCGAGGGTTTAACGCGCTAAGCTGTCAAACACAACTATCTCGTGCTGCCGGGTAAGTAAAAAGCACCATTCTAATAAGATGCTATCAAAGCTCGGAGCCCTATGATAATTTAATCTGTGATTTGTAGGTCTCACTGTGAAGCAGCGGCTGGGGGCTAATTAAAACCGATAGCTCTCACACAATCGAGCCGAAGAACCGTTGTCCAGGACTCTGGTAAGCCTAATTAACTTTATTCTATATTTACGGCAGCCCTAACATATTATCATAAACGAAAACATTTACAAAAGGACGAAGCACATAACCTACCCTCGTACAATATGTGCTAATGATTCGCATAGCCTAAGAAAAGTACACAAGGGGTTACGATTGGTAAAGCATGCCCTAGTTTCTAACTGTACGAAGCACGCAACTATTCTAATATAAAATACACCAGGCGCGACGGCGATAACTATACTAGTGTCTTGCCTGTAGGAAAGTACATCCAAATCTAACCTTTCTATTTGCTTCCATGCAGTGTGGCGCACCAGGAGACGGCAGAGAGGTGTAGCCCACGGCAATAGCTGCTAGAGGCGGTGCAAACTATAAAGGCTGCGGGTGGCGTGCAGGTGGGTGTAATGCAGACGCTTATTCCCTAGCGTAGCCCACTGGGGTTGCGAAATTCACAAGCAATTCGACAATTTCAGGAGCCCAGATCGGTAGCTTGGATTCCAGCAAAGTACATCTCAACGGGAGGTGTTTAATCCCAGCAGGAAATGGCTAAAAACGTACAAGAATTCCCTAATGAGCCCTCGAACAAGAAGATAGGGCCTTAGCTTACCTTAAAGGTGAAGAGAAGCCAGGGGAACGCTCCAACGTTGGCCCCAGAAATCCGCAATAGCGATAGGACGTAAGTAAGCAACTATATAACAATTACGAACGTCCGAAACAAAGCATGAGTACTTCTAGGTTCTCCATAAAACTATTCGGAGATGAACTCAACAAAAAGGACTCTTTGAAGCACTAAGCTGCAGGGGACAACCAACTAGCACGGCAATTTTGCTTGGAAAAGAAAGCAGAATTCGACACCAGCTTCACAGGTTACAAGATAACAAAATTTTTGGGCAAGTGGAACCACAGAAAACTTCCTGAAAAATTTGACTGCAACAGGAGATAACAAAGTTGTTCTAGCAACAAATCAGGTCAGAGAATAGTTTATAATAAATGCATGAAAAAGTTGCCTAACCACCAGTACTTAATATTTGTAGAAATTGAGGCAAACATAAATGTAATTAATGGAATCTGGCTAATTACTAGGGGGGTTGCATGCGAAACTACTTATTAATTATAATTAAATGTTTAAAACTAAAACACAGCTAACTAGGCTTATCCTAATGCATGCAATATTACCGAAAAGCCACCTATTAATACTTAGGGATAAAAATTCGACTAGCAATTTTTGCTAATACAGGGAAAGCTACAAAAGTACCGTAACAGTACAACTGTTAATATTACTAATAAAAAAGTCTTTTTGCAGTCACATAACCCCGCAATTTCTTTTTGAAGTCTTAAGTAGAGCCCTTTACAAATCAAAAACTGTGCTTACTGTACCGGTGACATTCAAAAATAATAATGTAGCATCAATTTTTCAATACAAATTCATATGTAAAGTGTCAATGTTGCTCTCTATCCACAACAATTTGCTCATAGCAGATCTACATAAAAAATATCAGGATGTAGTTCCAGAGTAAGCAACAGTGTAAGATAGGGACGTAAAGAACGATGACGAAATAAAAAGGAAACACTCAAAAAATGTATGAACAAAATGAGGAAAGGAGGTTACTGTAAATCAGTCAGAGAGCAGCACATTTGGTTCTCTCTCACCTTGATTAGAAAAAGACAGAAAAAGCAAAACCAAAATCTATGAACTAGTATTTGTACCCACATTAACGAATGCAGCATTAATTTGTTTTCTAAACACAGTCTTGTGGCCCGGTGTCCATAATTCTCCTTATCCACAGAGAGCACACAACCCGCACGTTTCGAGAAGCGCCAAGAAACATAAATTAGCAGGTAATCCAAATATGAGGGCAGAGCTTTGGGAGATGTATTATTTGTTTCTATTTGTGCGGAAAATCCAGCCTTGGCAGCGAAAAATATGATGTCGTGCGAACACTCGCCGCCCCTTATTCAATTCTCGCCTTATTTTTACCACTAGGTAGGACGAAACATCTGTTTTAATGTTGTTTTACCTACCTGTTTTCGAGGGGTGCCTTGCAGAGCTCTCACCACGAGGGCACCCCCAAAATCGCACAGACTCGGTCCGAGGAAGCCTTGGACGGATGCCATGCGTTCTGAAACAATATTCATGTGTTACACAATTACCATTTCTAGTAATAATTTTGATGGCAGCAATCAAGCAGCCCCATAAATTGCCAACAAATTCGTGTAATATCTACCCATTTAGGGATTAAAATATTACAGAACCGAACTTCTGGCACAAAGCAATCATTCAATCGAGTACTTATCAAGATTACCGAATATGAAAAATTTACCAGAAAAGCGCTCGTCTACCGCGAGCGATTAATGGATGAGTTCCACAGAAAGCAATAATTTTATTATTGAATGTTTTCATCGGTCCGCTATGACGATATTACACGTTTTATGTCTCAACGGTTAGCGATCTCCCATCGATTCTTTAATAATACAGTTTTATCCAACAGTTATACACTATGTAACCATAGCTATATTTATTTTTTAATTAGATGCACATATTTATTTATTTTTACATCCTCAGTTTTATACAATAGAAGCTACGAGCAACGATGTATGCTAATGTAATTGTATATGTTAAGCAGAAATCCATTAACAAAATACATATATTCTAGTGCAATAACAATCTATGACGTTGCATGAACTGCAATTTAAGATAACCCATCAATGTACAAAGTAATCATACCACCAAGGGCAAGCTAGGAAAGAGACAAGAAGAAGATGAAACACTAATAGCAAGATACGAATAGGAAGAACGCAGTGAAAGACATAATATATTGCTAAATATTATGAATGAATTTAACCTTTATTCGACCAACTCCTTCCTTTTGACAATTCTAATAGAAAATGGGTATGCATAAGCCCCAATAGAACCACCAGAAATGCAATCGACTCTGTACTGACTACGAAGAAACACATAGTACTACAGGCGCCAGACCATGGAATCATAAAAAGTAGAATAACTATCAATGCAGAAACTACAAAAATATAATGTGCATAGCAAAGGAATGCAAATTACTCACAGCAACTGAAAGAACTATTAGGAACTTATGCAAAACACATTATGTAGATTATAAGAATAGTATGGAGAAGCTAACAAAATCTTTAGTTTGAAATGGATCCCAGGACCTACCCGAGCTAACAAAAGAGGAAATCACTTCAGCGCTAAAAGATAAGAAAAAAACTCTAAGCGAAAGTAATAAGACAATTGAAATAAGTCTTAGTACTGCTTTTCAATTAATGTATCCAACAATGCCAAATAGAAACTGAAAAATAGCAGAACAATATTAATCAAAGAAATAATAAAGAATACAATCCCTCCATATCGCCCATTAGATCTTTTGTAACCACTCACCTGAGAAAAGAACACAAGACAAATGTAAACCCCACGAACAAGCTTTTTTTCGAAAAATATATGCGACATAAAACCATATTCTTTGTGGATCAGCCTTTATTTAGTGCCTATTATTATTGTTAATTATTCATTGTAATTTAATAGATTATTTGAGCGACTAATTACAAAATCAAGCTAAGCTTGACTGTTATTGCCTCTCTCTGTGACTGATTATGTTTTTCTGTAGTAAAGGTATGTTGCTCTTTCTATATTTCATTCATTTTCAACTTATTAAAACTTATGCGCCGGCTAGCAACTTGAGACTCGTATCGGCAGGGTTAGGTTATTACATTGTTGATAAATTTAACCATTGTATCGCAAATGCTCGATTCTACCGAATGACAGATAACCTCAAAATATTTAATCCCAAACAAAGCTGTTCGAAGAATTCAACATATTTTAAACACCAATCAGTTCACCTTAGGTAAATTATAACAATGCTTTTCTAATAATTAAGTATTTTGGCTAATCTGGAATTTGTTTTTCAAGAGCAAAAGAACGCCAACTCTCATTTATTTTTCCTCTAAGAAACGGCGATGCCGCTTCCGGTCTCCGCGAAGGGACGTCAAACTTGTATTTGCTTCCTGGAAAGTTTCAGCTGCTGCTGCCTGCCTGCCTCTGGATCACGCCTCCTCTAGCTTTTGCACTTTGCTGTCCGCTCTTCGCAGCTCCCAATCGTGTTGAATCTCAGCTTCAAAGATGATCTGACACAGGCTAAGCTCCAGGTCCAATTTACTCTAGAAGTGCACTCGGGAATACTGTCAATTTAAACACAACTGGCCTCCGCACATCGGCAAATAAATAAAACGCACAACTGGGCACAAAATATTTACTTTTATCCACAAAATTGATCAAAATCGGTAAGTTTACATTCTTAGTGTATAATTGTTTTTGTAAATGTCATTCAGTAAACTCTAGCCTCACAATTGGTAGTACTTTTTCATTTTTAGTTAATAAACACTGGTTCACACCACTAGTACATTCTTATAGTCTTCATTAATTCTCAGGTTGCTTCTTATATGTTATTTGCATGTCTGTTCTTTCTTGCACTGCTTTGTAATCTTTTTAGCTGCGGCATCAATTGTTGGCACTTCAACATGAATGCAAACGCTGCCTTAAACCTCTGTAACGCTTCGAAACACCTTTGTACTAAAGCGAGTTCATTATCGTGTCCTGACGTTACACAATTATTGCCATATTGAGCACAAATTTGAATATAAGCTGATCTCAACCCTGATTATATTGTTTTATACAATTACCAACCTCTGTTAATTAATAACAGTTATTGATAATCATGTTTTATGTAATTATCAGTGTTTACTAGTGATTTTTACTGCTACAATAAATACAATACCAATTGTGGGTCTATTTGAATCTTTCATTTACATTCATAAGTAAGCAACGCAACCAGATTTGCTGTAAGCATCATACCATTACAACATTGACCATGGAAATGTTGATTGTAAAACGTAATACACATGACTTTTCCTTATATCTGGAATTCGTAAACTACGAAAAAGAATTTGACACCATCGAGTATATATGCGTGAGTAATAGAGGCAAATAATTAGTGAAACCGTTAAACCAACAAGAGCGCATCAATCCAGCTGGATTAGTTAGAAGGGTACGTCTTATTCCTAAATTATTCATGCGTGCTCTGTAACATATCACTAAAAGGTTAAATTGGTAAAAAACATAAATATAAGTGAAAGGCACCTGACAAACCTAACATACACAAACGACATCAAATGAGGAAGACCTAAAAAAATCGAAGCAGTTGGACATAGAATTAAATAAAACCAGCCTAATGATAAATTTTATAACACAAACGTGATTTACGCGGAAGAAGAAACCATCTAAATAGATAAGGACATAAAAAAGATAAATGGTAATGTGTACCTGGGACAGTAGATTGTTTTGGAAAGAAAAAACCCAACAGAATGACAAGACTATCATGGAGAGCTTTAGGAAAACTAATATACAGCTTGAAAAATAAAATATCCCGATAAATTTAGGAGCAATAGTTTCCAATTCTGTATAATTTCAGGAATTACCTATGGAGCTCAAAACTGGGGCATCACAAAAAAATAATCTACACGCCCAATGGAAACAGCTATGTTAAGCATTTCTTAAAGAACCAACGAACGAATGCAGTAGAAAAAGCACCAATGATAAAATCACTATATACATAATTAGCCAGACACCACATGAACAAGTCACACGAAATGCTACTATCTTGTAGACTGTACGGGTAGAAGAGGCAGACCTTACATGCAGAGCGCGGACGATGTCGAATACAGGCCTTCAAGGTCGTTGTCCTTAATGGTTGGTTCTTCTAGGTTATGCCTTGGTCGTCGGTTTGAACTTGACGTTTCTATGTTTATGCTGTCAGCTTATAGCATGAGCAGCAAAACGTCAAGTTCAAATCGACGACCACGGCATAACTCGGAAGAACCTACCGAGAAAGTGCAAGCTCATTGTTGATACTTAGGTACTTAGGTGTTGGGATGGAGCGGATTTTACATTCTCTTTGTGGGACGCTCACATCTTTAAGACAAGTTAATATAGTCTTCGTAATATTTTAAAACGGTACTTTCAGTGTGGCATGGCCATTATCATATTGTGTTATATAGAGGATCGCACCTTATGGGCGACGATTTTGGCTAAAGAGAATTCGTAAGAGCGACGGGAATTAATTATACCGAAGTCTAGACCAAGAAAATTCTATTTATAATCAAGTTAGCGATTTATCAAACCCGAGCGCCGCTTACCCTGCATTTTCGATTTAAAGGTAAAATAATATAGGAATTTGCATCCGCATCCTTCAATAACTTTTTAAAAAATACGTATCGAACCCGAACCCGGATTCGTACTCGCTACCCGTGGCTCGGCAGTCGAGTATGCATTCCACTAGACATCCCAATAGTCTAGTTATGTTCCCACTTAATATGTATAACGGGTAACGAAAATATAAATCGACAAAGGCATACAAAGAAACGCTAAAAGCGTTTCAATTCTTTGCACAAACTAGCGCAGAACTCATCTCAGTAGACCAAAGCGTCTACACAAAAGTTATGCAGTTTTATGAGACCTTTCATACAATTTAGGGTTGCTCACGATTGATTAAGCGGTTGCGGCAAAAAATAAAAATTGATAAAAAATGGGCGAATCCGAGGGTAATACTTCAGCAGATTGTGCAGAAGTAAAAATACTACCATCATCGCAACCTACCGACTCAGAGATATGTAGGTAGATGATTATGACACAATGAAAAGTTACCACCATTATTATCCCAACCAATCGACTCCAAGATAGTATGTAGACAGATGTTTAAATAAGAAAACAAGATGAGAAGGTGCAAACTCCTTATTCATACTTCGGTACAGTAGTTGGATGAAGCGGGTTTTGACATTTGCTTTGTGGGACGCCCACTATTTAAGATACGTTGATTTAGTCTTCGCAGTGTGTTGTGGTCGTTATCATATTGTGTTAAATACAGGATCGCACCCTATAAGCGACAATTTTGTCTAAAAAGAATTCTCAATAAAGACAAAAAGTAATTATTATCTAGACGGAGCGAGTTCTGTTTATAATCGAGTCAGCAGTTTACTAACACCTACCGTTAGCGAAGTGTGCTAATGGATCAGAGTGCAAATGGAACAAAACGTTATGCAGTTTCACTAGCCCTTTCATATAAAACTAACAAACAGCCAGTAAACATAATTGCTTAAATACAAGATACAGACAAATCGTTATCGTCGAAAAGATACCATAACAAATATTTATTTGATAATTTTATAAAATACTATATAATATTGAGCTCTAGAAAGATATTGGCAGGGTCAGCTAGTCTCTTAAAGCAAATAAATTTTACTAGTGTATGGGATTTGTGCTTCCACTGAAGTAAGTAAATAATAGCGTAAAGTATAGACACTTTGAAGTCTCATCTACTTAAGAGGCCGTTGAAGAAACCTAAGGAACATGTTTGGTGAAGAAGAACAAGCAGCTGGATAGATAACCTATTGCAGAGCTTCTACAAACAGTGTAAAACAAGAAAAACTGAAACGAGCAATACGGCATCCCATACGAAGTAGAGGATTAGTAAAAACAATGGTTGAGAAAAAAACATTATAACCTCAAATTGCATCCTTGACATAAGCTTGTGTTACCAGAATTCTGAAATTTGACGTTCTATGTTTTCTAAACGAAGCTGTGAGGTGACGGCTCTCTTCAACAGAATAAAAACGAGTTAATCCTCTGAACGCCGAGATCACCAGTAGAGTGAAAATCGAGACAACGATAATATAGATGCACGTGGCCCCAAGAAGTGAGGTTATAAATGTCTATGTGAAAGTAAAAGGAACGAAAATTTAGCACGCAGCGACACGCGATACATATGACTGTCTGCAACGACAGAATGGTCAATACGAGAATCGCGGCGAGGAACATTAAAAAATACGCATCGTAACTTTTAGTCCGTAACAAACGTCAATTATATTATCTTTGAGGTGGCAACTAGGGTACTCAGGTGTCGGAAAATAATTCTTCTACGTATTCTCTTCATCTTTTCATTTTTTGTTCTTCATAGCTGATTAGATTTTCGTTCGTCATTTGCATTATTAGATATCCTATTTTCAATCATTCTCCGTACGTCTTCTCGTTTTTCTGGATATCTCAGTAGATCAGTGTTATAGATAATGATTTAGGTTGTTTCATTTTCTTTAATCCAGCTACTAATAAGTTATAACCCAAGTTTACATGTGAGCCGGAATACGTTTTAACAGATTTTATTACGTTTTTGTGAGTCCTATTCACTATGATGCCGATTTGATTTCGGACAATGTTATTTGGTTTGTCCTCCAAAAACGAAGATACAGAGGCTTTTCTGACACATTGCCAAACTAAGTTGGAAAAACATATAAAATTAATAGATGTGGTAGCACACCAACGAAAATGCATCAAAATATGGCATATGTAACTGGATACAATAAAAATTGAATAGGCAAGAACATTAGGAATATTAACGAGTTCAGCAAAAAATAGAACCATCTGTCAAGGTAAAAGAAAAGTCTAAATGTGTACTTGTAATACCTTTTATGTAGATGAAACTTCCTGATTTTTTACTTTTTAAAATAATGTCAGGAAATAAAAGCACTATAGTTTCAGTACAGTACGAAAATGCATGTTGTTAAATAATAGTGATTATAAACAGATTATTTCTAAGCAAAACAATGTCTGAACAACTAATTGTAAGAGTTATTAAAAAAGTTGCTAGAACATAATACACTTTGGGACAACAGTGAAAAGTTACATGTTTAGATAAAAATAGAGATACCTAAACGGTGTGCCACACGAACAAGGAGACACTACGAAAAAAGATATATTAAAATTTGTATAGAAGGGCGATAATCAAGCTTTCTTTTTGAAAACTCTGAGTACTTTCAAAAATTAACATCGGAAATTCTGAAAATGTGTAGCATTGGAGTTGATTTAAAAAATCGTAGTTAACTGCTTTATTCAAAGCCTGCCTCTTTCGGAGTAGCAAAGTTCAATTGATTCAGCAAACATCCTTAATAATATTATTCCCAAGTTGAATTAATTTGCGGAAAAATAATTATTTCAACCACATAAGCAAGTTTTCAATAAGTACTTTGTATACTAAGAGCACCAGTGCATATTGATTTTTATTTAATGTGAATTAAATAAAAAATATCTAAGTCTTAAAATAAAGTAAATTGTATGTATAATACTGATCAAATATGTAAATTAGTTAATCTTATTTCATATTTGTTCATGAAATAATTTAGTTGGTTGCCTTAGAAATAAAAAAAATAGTTTTCCCAAGACAAAACCGCCAATACTTCCCAAACTGGGTACTATAAATATTTTTCAGTAAAAGTGTTAATTTATCGCTTTATTGAGTGAATACATACGAGGCAAAAGAGCGGCAACTAAATCAAAGTAAAAAACGGTAAATTCACAAAATATAATATTCGTGATACACAAGAAAGTGTCAAACGCACAGTGGCCATTTAAAGGCAGTCCTTAAACACGGGTGCATCTACGTGGCACCTTGAAAGATAGAACCTTGAGGACACCACACAGAAGCAGCTGAGATCCCGTTTCTTTGCCTGAAGCTGCGAGTTTTCCGACGTAAAGGAGATTATCGGGCTGTGTTTAGCTTGAAAGAAGTGCTGCTTTAACGAGGACAACTATCGAACCCCGTTCCATCTGTGCAAGCTTCGCCAAGAGTCACCAGCAGCTTAGTCTGAAGGCCCACGTAAACGAGAAGAAACCTACGAAAAGATGGCCAACCTTGTTGGAGGAGCAATGCAAGTTAGTACTCATAGGAAGCTAAGCAAATCTATCATTTACTTGTGAATTATTGCTAAAATATAATAACGTTTAAAACATGCATCTAATTCAGAATAGATATAGAGCAGATATGTATTACCAACACGTCATACCTATGTAAATGTCGAATTATAATTTGAAAATGACATTGAAGAATTATAATTTACGCATGATACCACTTGAGTGCTACCTAAGAGTCAACGAGATTTAAAATAAAATAAGCTGAGCTAGTTAGAAAACAAGAAACAATTATCATATAAAATAGATTTGTCAACAGAGTGAGGCTATTTATTATAAAAACTCGAACATAAATGATTACATAAATAAATGTATTCTAAGTGGGGCTGATAATAAACGCTAATATTACTTCAATATTTATATACAAAACTCGTCAGTACGATATGCTACATGCGTTCTGACCACTATTGTTGGAATACATAGCAGTATTCTGCGATCGAAAGTTTTGCCTAAGCCAACAATATATAAAACTCAAATACTGTTTATCCCGACATACTTCCTATAAATTAAAATGCTTTCCCCACACTTTTACATCTGCGATAATTATGTTTTTACCTGCCCTCTAAAAAATTAAACTCTAATTAACTACAAGCATCTGTTGCTGCGTCACGCCAAAACACAAAAAATAGGCAAGACGTCTCGGGGCAGCTCCAGCTCCAAACTTCGACGAATTAATTCCGAGAATGAGTCGGGGTAGTAGGCTGTTAACTCGCAACGATTAATTAAAACTGACACCATGCTGATAGCCCAAACGGCGTAGAACTTATTGGAAATTAATTGCTTCAAAATACAGTTTCCAAATGGCGATATACTAAAAACAGATTAAAACATTGTCGATAACAGCTGACCTGGAATTTTCAAGACGAATTGAGATATTCTTTACTTCAACGTAGTAAACAACTCTACTTCTTTTCACCATTACAGTGTTTTCTGAATACTGTGCGTATAGGTTTATCCTCAGCATGAAAAATTGTGTATTGATAATAATAATAATTAATTGTGAGCCATATAAATTAATAATCTCTATCCACGTTAACGAAAATTAGGTTGCTATGGAAATCCTAGAAAAATTCCTAAAAGCTCCATGCTGTAATACGACAATGCACGGTCTCATGTTATGTGTATATTGTTAAAAGCACAAATTTAACATACATTTTAGTACTGCAATGACTGGAAAAGAAAAGCTCCCCCAAATTTGGGTTTTTCCTTAATTAAATTAATTTAACATCAACAACAAGTAAAAATAACTAACACTAATCCGAAAAGCGCTGCAGAATTGTGCTAGTGATTTGAGGATAATTATTGAAAGGTTTCCCAAATCAGTTAATGCGTTATTCAAAATCAAATTCTCTTTCCTTTCTGACAGTTTCCCAAGCCGATGTGCAGAGCTGTTGTTGCAACCTCGAGGGAAATTTACTCACGCATTCGTTATACTTCATCGCGATTGCTTTCAATGAAAAGCCCATAACCTCAAACGATAACCGTATTTTCTATTAATAAATTCGAAACTGTGTTGTGGTCTCTGAATCAGACAAGTATTGGCAGTAAACATCCGTTTCCGCTTTTTACTATTATTCTCCCTGCAGCGCAAACTCTTGTAAAAGGGATATGGGAAAATAGCAGATAAAGTGAGTCTACAACAAATGAGTAGAAATATTTCCATCTCCAAACTTCTACAAAAAAATTCAAAGTTACTATACAGGGTGTTGTGGAAATGAGTGTAAATATTTTAACCAGTGATAGAGCTCACCAAAATGAACAACTTTTCTATTTATCGTTTTTCATTTAATCGCATATTTTTTCAATAATTTATCTCCCCTAAATTTGACGAGCCGCTTGGTAAACAAATCTAAGCTGAAGGTGAACGACACAAGCATATTAAAACTGCCAAGTTATTGCACAAAAAACACCCGTTCAATAACTTACCTACCTCAATAGATAAAGTACGTTGGTGACCAGATGTGAACTAAAGATGTTATCAGTACCTATGCAGTTTGTGTTGGTTTGTATATCAAAGAAATGTTTTTTGTCCTTTGCGCTATTAAATTAAAATAATATTCCATAGGCGGGCATGCATTTTAGAGTAAAATTGTTTTAAATTTTAACTCAGTTTTGAGAGCGTTTTCGAAAAAATTATAAATGGAGAAGTTGTTCAGTTTAGCGAGTTCTATTATGGGTTAAAATATTTGCACTCATTTCCATAACACCCTGTATAGATAATATTTGGAAAGTGATTGTAAGTTACGCAATTTAAAAACTTCCAAGACATCATTATTACATTGGTTCATCGCGGCTCTACGTAATCGTCTCTTAGATATAGTAGAATTAAATAACAATCTTTATGATATACATTTTGTTTCACTTTTGTCGGTTCAAGATGAATTATTCGCTCTTTGATAATAATATGGGTAAATAGGACTCGACAATTGCTGCAACATTGGCTGTATTACAACTTTGTAAACAAATATAGCCTACGCCACATATAAAAGCACAAAAGCATATTATTAGGTATTTACATTTTTGCTTTCATGTGTGCACACGTTTGATGTTACACTGTTTTACCAGAGTCATTGTTTATAAATAGTACTATAACTCTAATATAATTATAAATATTAACTGTGCTAAATGACAAGGACGACTATTAATTATTTCGATTTACATTTGCACATACAAATTTTTTTAAAATGAATAAATTTGTAAATTGAGCACTTCTCCGTTGGAAATTACTCAAAAGAAACATCTAATGTTTGAAAATT
This sequence comes from Agriotes lineatus, assembly GCA_940337035.1. Lineage (NCBI taxonomy): Eukaryota > Metazoa > Arthropoda > Insecta > Coleoptera > Elateridae > Agriotes > Agriotes lineatus. The sequence continues at coordinate 20,965 of CALNHX010005898.1, read as the reverse complement.
CGTTTTGAGAGAAAAGAGTTGCTGGTCGAAGCTTATGTGAACAAAGAACACTAAGCGAAAGTTGTTCCTTGTACGCTTATAACAAACAAATCACATCTTTTACCCTTAGAAACAATTGAAGTGACCCGCAATAAGTTTGATGCTGTTGCTTCCTCTTTCGAAATGCTGTCTATAAGGGGAGAATTCCTATATATAAACACATGTTGTGTTTGCGTCTCTGCGTCATTGACGTTTTTATCGGCACCGATTGGGCGCAATTCGTTCACGATCGCCACTGTCGTCACCGCGTCCTTTATAATGCAACCATAAGCAAGTAAAATACGTGGGAGAGTGGTTAAAGCGTCTGACTGTCAATCGGATTCTGTCGAAGAGCGCGGGTATGAATCGCACCGGCTGCATTGATTTTTTTAAATTGATGTAATTCTAATTACTAAGTGTTTACTTTTAATTTTTCACTATTACTGGCAACGTTAAGATGTTTTTTTTTAATTAAAGGCGCTAAAACACTTGCTTTCTTCTGTAACTTTTGTACTTACAATTCAATTTTTAAAATATATAAATTATTTTTTGCACTACTAGTCTCAGAACGCACCGTTATTGGCCGTGAAGTTGATTTTCTCCACCAAGGGAGAGAAAGTAAAATAAACAATTTTCACCGTAGTAACTAATAAATTGCTAAGTTACCAAATATGACTATTTTAATTTTGACGTTTTAAAGAGCTGTATTGTCAAGTTGACAGTTAAAATATTTTCGAAATTTCTTGGGAATTTAGGTATTAAGCCGTTTGGTAGTGCAAAAAATAGTATATACACCACCGTAGCGAATCGTCTTATAACCTTCGCGCTTTATCGCTCAGTATCTAATATGCGCTCAGGTTATAATACTGGGCTTCGCTACCTTGATGTATAATATACTATTAATTAGAAATCCACCTAGGTAGAGATTCAAAACCTAGTATGGCAATAAGTGCATGGTTGAAGTCCCCCTGTCCCAATTTTAAGAAGAACAATTTGAATAATAATCGATTTAATCAATTATTGAGGTTCCTGATATGTGGAGTAAAGAGAATTTTACTAGACTGCTGTGTTTTGGGATGGGTACAAAGAAATCGACTAAGGCAACTCATTCATTCTCTGGTGAGAATAGTTTGTGATCTCAAGTCACATTAAAGTAAAGATTGTTACAAAACTCAAAAGACGAATTTGAAGGAAAGGAAATCTATCCTAGCTAAGAAAAGAAGTTGTTTTTTAAGATTAATATACAATACTAGCAGTCCAGTGAGACAAATGTCTCATTTAATAAAACAAAAAAGACCGTTTTGCAAATAGAACGCGTATTCACCACACGTACGTATATGACGTCATTGTTGGTAGCAAACTACCAGTCGCATTCGCCTTGATAAAATTTGCCTATAATCTAAACTAAAAAGTTAGGATTAGGATAATTAAGATAATAATTAGTGTTAGAGACTGAAATTCGGTTCCTGACCTGACATGACCATTCCAAACATATAACTTTAATAACTTTTTTCTCTATCTCTTACGGTTTGGCTGCTGAAACAGCGTCCCAGACAGACAAAACAGCGTCCCGGACAGACCAGCGTCCCGGACAGACACTTCTATTAGATAAAGGATACAATAAGAGACTCACTCTAAAAACTCATACATCTTACGGAAATCGGCGATAAAGATGGAATAGCCATCAGTGGAAAGAGAGATGGTAGTAGATCAACCAGTGATTTGTGATAAAATTCGCCGAGTAAAGCATGGGTTATAGGTTGAAAAAGAAGAGAATCTAAATTTCAGATATTAATGAGAATTTCCCAGGCACTGAAGTTCCCATGGGGTCGAATGTCGGAGGATAATTACTAATTGGAAGAATAAATCAGCTCAAGTCAGGATTAGTTGCAGTAGAGACAAAGCTGTGCCAAAGATGCTGAACAGACACGTAAGAGTAACAAAAGTGGATTTATATCAATTTCTATGTTGACCTAAAACGAATCAATCTCATCGTACTGGACACTTGATAGTAGCAGAAACTAAATCAATGTTTTCCATTTAATCATTTTCACAAGACTGACAGTCCTCCGGTTTTCAATGACCGCAGGATTATGGCAGAAAGGAGACTAATCTTCTTAGCAGCAGTTATTGACTCAATAATATTCCACTTGAGACGAATAAAGGCGCAGTTGAAGTAGCAAAATGTCTCTATGTGAATAACTATGTTCTTTGTATGGATAGCGAACCGGAGTAGTATGGGTTCATTAAAGAAATAACGGATTTCTTCATTTATGCCAAGTTGGATTTGAGAGTGTGGCAGTTAAAATGGGCAGCTGGTTACTCGCGCTTGTATTGTATATTATAATTTTTACACATATACCCAGTTTGTACTTGTTTAGGCTTAAACATTGTAACTTAGCATAATTGATGTGCGCGAATACGGGACAATTCAGCAAAGCTTGATTTTGTGGGTGCAGCGATAGACGCATCTTCAAAGCCGGATAGCGGGAATCTTAAAAGTCACTCGCTTGCGTGCCTGGCCCAAGAGCGCACGTTAGTGAGCGGCTCGAAGTAAATTTCGCCTGCGGTAAAAAAATGCAATTGCCTTAACAGGCGTTGCAGTGGTTAAAATTTGCTGCAATAGTTTCGTGCAGCAAGCAGCGTTTGCATGTCCAGCAGACGGCAGGCCGTCACCAAAGCCAACAATCAGGGACTTTCCCGTTTTCTTCGGGTGGAACTTATGTACAAGTTATGCAAGGGATGACGTAACCCAAGGCACATTCAATATTCAATACAGCAGTTGGCAGGACTCCAGGATGCCGATGTAACCGAAAAATATTACAGCCTGAGCACTAAGTGGTTGTGTGTTGTGAAGCTTTAACGAGTGCAAAGCTGATTTTGATGCATGAAATTCGACAGCGGGCTTTCATATACTTTTAGGTTTGCACTTTTAACAGTAATTATTTTGGCATTCTTTTACAGCTATTTAAATGTACTAGTTTCATAGGTATAGTTGGTCTGCTATTGTTCTAATGTAACTGCAAGTAGCCTCGAGCTATTGCGCGCTGGTTGTCTTATTTTAATCCACAATTTTGTTCAAGGATGATCATTCATTCTAGGGTTTGGTCCTAGTTTCCTTTGTTTTCTTTATGGCCTTATGTATGTGTTTTAAAAGCCAATTTACACAATTGAATGATCAAATTGGATCTCCTTGTGCATACGTTTAAAGTGAGTTTCAGCTCGAGAATACTACAAATGCAGGCCAGCTTCCTGTTTTTGGCAAATAATAATAATGCGTAACAAAGACCAAAGTGTTTAAAAAAGTCTCATGATCACTGAGCTAGTAGGTAAGCGAACAGGGCATATTAAATTGCAAAAATACGAAGGCATACGAGACTCCTCAATTGAGTATAGCGCCCCAACAGGGCGATTAACAAACGTCTTGATACAAAGAAAACTGATCTAAGTGATGATGCTATCATACTTGGCCTCCCATAGGTCTTTAGAGGAATATACTATTTTTGGCCAATAATAATGCAGGAACTATAGGTTAGGATAAGATCACTAAATCACGTTAGATAACGTAATTTAGTGACCTTCGATTGGGACTCGTTATTTTGCCATCTGGCGGTCAAGCTCAGAAATACCCCCCGAGTCGCTGTCGATGGCACTCTAGACAGGTTGCAACGTTTGGCATGAGCGTCTCTACTTTTTTTATTTATGTACTCTGTTGTTAGCTTGTACAATTGGATGTCACATAGCGGTAAATGTGAAAGGGGGTCTGGGATTGCACGATGTCCCCAAGTATATTTAAACTGCACTGTCTTAAATTTTCTTAAATTAGGAAGGTCTAGCACCAGCCAAATTGTGTTCATAATCATGTAAAAAAAATCTTCGTCTTGGCGTTATGTGTCCACCGAAAACAACGCGGCAGACCTTATCTAAAAAGGCTGTAGCGCAAAATCGTTATTGATATCGCGATTATGGGGAGGGAGCCCCAGCTGGTTGTAGAGGAATGAATGAAACTAGCCAATTTCCAAAGTCAATGCGAATGAGAATGATGATAAATACTAAAATGCAAATAGAAGTCGTCTTCTCTTAAATTAGCATAGCTGGAAATGGCTGTTAGTATGTTGAGTTTTTTAAAGATTATTATGTGACGTCTCAAGAAGAATTGAACATGCTACTGCGCATATGCTCAGATAAAACGCAAGAAGGAGCACGATTACACCGCTTCGCACGCTGTGACTCACTTGATGCCGGCCTCTGGTGCCGCTAATTAGAATATAAAATACCCCACCTGCAGTGCGCACTAACGAATACCACTTACCAACTATCTGAACTTGGGCTCCCGCAGCTCAGCCTGCGATGCAATTGCTATTGTGTCACTTGATGACGATGCTGCTTACTTAGTAGGCGTCAGTACTCCCTCGTAAATATCATTTTCGCGTACACGATTCGTTAATAAACGCGTACCACGCCTAAACAATTGAACGCAGTTAAACAGTTGAACAATTGCTCCTTCATAGTATAGATTACGCGCCGTAAGCCGTAATTCGTTTTCTTCATGCTGAAGACATAGACTCTGAATGTTATAATATAGCCAAAATTTGTCGTTAGGTGGGTACAGTTTATGAGCAACGACTGTTTGCCAGAAAGATGGGAAAAGTTTAAATAAGAAGCTGAAAACCAACGTGACCGGTTGGCTGAGTGAACAGGCGGCAACCTTCTTTGAGGAGGTCAAAGAAAAACTCGTGCCACTGTATGATAAGCGTCTCCATCGAAATGGTGATTCTGTAGAAATATAGCTAAGATATTTTCTATTTCATATTCACTCTTGCTCTTTATTCCCACTGAATCAGAGGATGATAAAGAAATAACACTCGAATAATAAACACTTTAATACAATCAATGTTGAGTTCATTATAACCGTTATTCCATGCGTTATACCCATCCTATTCAAACAAGATAATTTATGCAACCCAAATTATACTACATGCAGAGAATGAACAGCGATTATTAACCAAAAAATCCCTGAAAATGAAACCGCGCCGATGACATCCCTGCTTTTTATGACAAACACCGTAGCATCAATCCGGAATCAAAATAAAACTACCTCTTGGCATGGGAGTCACGTATCTTTGTAACTGGCAAGAAATGCCGTGTATGGAGGTGTACGGCGCCGAAACTGATGTATCAAAGCGCCGTGATCCCTCTCTAAATTCGCATTACGTCAAGCAGGATCGCGCCACGTAGAGTACTTTCAGAACACCAATTTTCAGAATTTCAGGACGCATTTGAACGGATTTATGTCGGCTGATGCGAGCAAGCTGAATAAGAAAGGAACCCGTGGAAATGCTCCTGAACTCTAGTTATTAAACTAACTTTAATTTACGGCGCCTGCAAGTGCGGGTTAAGTAAAATTCGCAATAAACGTACATTCTCCGAGTTAGCTGTGCTTTATATTTGATAAACTTGGCAGTACCTGGGAGGCCTGACGCAATTGTATGCGAAGCAGCTGCTTTATTGCTTTTAGACAACTACAATCACTGCAAGACAGAAGAACTTGCTTTCTAATGAAGGGTTGAAATGTTAAATAGATAGAATTTACGAAGACAAACATTTTGTAATTACTAGTTTATTGACATAACTCATTTGGAGCCTTATTCAGGAAGCACCACTCTTTGCGTAAATCAAAATAAACTTCTGTAACTTATTGCGTTAAGAGATTAACAAGTCCCTGTATGGAATTTAGTTGTATTGTGTGTCAATTATTGCAATGAATGGACGTATTATTACTGTTTATATTAATTTATATATTTCTAGCTCCTCAAAAATAGCTTGTATAAATATTAGGTACAAAGTTAATTACACAGTTAACTGTTCTAGGCATTATTTTAATTGTTAAATCTATATTTCAATTGCCAAGCTTGCTACAACATGGATAACTCATATAACACTTGGGTAAAATAATAATGTCATTAAATTTCCATTAGATCCAATCCAAACTTGATTAAATGATGTGCTCACATTATTTTTGGTGAAGCTGTATTTATTCTTTAAAATAACCCCACTTACACTTAATACTGAATAAAGCAACCAATTACAATATGTTTTATCAGGTGAGGCTTATCTCTTTGAATTTATTAATTTGCTTATAATAAAAAATGCGATAGGCATTCTAGAAACCAAGAATCGCAACGAACTTCAAACTCAGGTTTACCTCCCGACCCTAGTTGGCTGCAACAGCGCCACCTTCAACTACACGGACCATTCTTCGTATAGTTACTTCCACTATCCAGGAACCAGCGAACGTAGTACTTAGTTCACATTTTCTACCAGCGACATCGTACATTCGCAGACGTGGTTCACCAATGGTCTTCACTTTTGTGACTGTCAACAAATTTAACACTTGTTCCCTTTCAACACATTTTAATAATTCTTTTAACTTTCTTTCAGGTACCTTCTATCTTATTTGTTATTTACAACTATACATCCTCTATGCGGATGATGTGCAAATATTCCTTAAATTGTGCTTACATCTATGTAATTATCATCATAAAGTATGTAACAAACAGATTGAAATTCAATATACATTTTAGTATGTATTCCCATTATTTAGCATTATCCTTAACATCACTTCTCAGTAAACTTCAGCCTAATTGCAGTACGTTAGCATAACCTTCCTTATTAAATGTGGCACCGTCTTGTACTGATTTAAAAGCAATTATTAACGTTCATTTCTAGTTACTAGTCTGTCAAATAAAAACCTATTCTCAAGTTATAGTCAATCCTGCCCACCTAAACCCCTTTAACGTTTACATTAACATACGATGTATGTTTTATTAGACAATTTTTATTTTCTTCAGTATCAGCATTTTAACAATAATTAAACCATAATTGTGTCATTTTGATTTAACTCTTTAAACATAAAATGATCAGTTATACATAATAGCCTCCGGGTACAATGCCACAACAATGTTCGTTTTTCTGCTTGGTTATCTAATTATTGCGTCTAGTTCTTATATTCATCTCCATATTTAATCATTTCTCTGCCAATTTTGTGTAATTTTTCCACCTGTTCTTCTATACGTGGTTTTTATATGTTAAATTCTGGTTCTTAATTCTTTCTTTCTGATTAAATAGTTTATATCTTCTTGACCTTGTATTAATATTATCTGATCATTACCGAACGGAAGCGTACATATTGATACTGTTACGGGTTGTTGGAATGCACTAAATCTGCCATTTAAAATATATTTAATTCGCCGTACACTTTAATTGCGTAACAAGGTTTAAATTCACTGGAATTATGGTGGCTTCGCTAATTGTTGTTAAATAAAGATTTTATTAACAATTAAATAAAAAAACTTTTATTTATGCTCCTGAAATTTAAAAAGAAATTACAGAAGCGGCCACTAATATATTTTGGGAAGTGTTGCATTCAGTAGTGAATTCTACTCTCGCGGCTGTCACTGCAAAAAAAAAATCGCTACTTCTAGCTGCAATGGCTCTGCAAAACCAGGTAATTTGTCGACCTTGTTCAAACGCGTTTCTGTTCCTTTTCTTTGTATCCCAACGTCTCCAGACACTTGATTTCCAACTCTGAAACGCGATTGATGATTAAACTTTACCAAATAATTGGTTGCAATGTTATTTGCTTCATTTTTCTTTTTTATGTTGTTGTGTATAGCCCTGCTGCTTAAGTTATCTACAGAAAGAACTTTTTTAATAATCGAAGAAATTCAATACTTGAACTCGCTTTATGCACGAAGACTAACTTTATTTATCATAACTAACATTCGTTGACACACAACTAAAGTATAACTTGGTATCAATTGTTCCAAATATTTTAACATCTTTTTCTGGGAGAAATTGAAAATACGGTCGCCTTTTAAGCAATTTTTTTAAGAAATTTGCTTAGCAACGACGTTTCCAAATATTTTTTTAGTTATTCAGTCTGGCTACTTCCAGTCAAGCGAATGTCATTTAAACAGATCATTGAAGGCATTAATTTGCTTAAATTATAAGATTTTAAATTCTAATCTTGTTACTACAGTAGGATCTAATATCTTTGTCGTATTAAATTGCGCTACTAATAACATAAAACACTCTTCTTTCTCCTTCCCACAATCACTTATTGCACCTCAATTTTTCAGATGTACACAAACTTGAATGTTGAACACTTTTGAATATAGCTTCAATTTACTTTTTTATTCCTAATTCTAACATTTTTCTGTTAAATGCTTACTTTTCCCTTCTTCTGATTTCATAGTCTTATTGTACCTAGCAAATTACCTAAATTCTATACTTTGCAATCTTTATAATACTCCTATTACAATAAAATTCACAGTTTTTAGGTTCCTGCCTTCCTGCTTAGTAGAAATTTGCCTATCAAAACACCTTTCAACTCAGAGCTTGGAACATAAATTATAACTACTAGACTGCACCTTCCAAAAATTTCAAGTGATTTCGCTGCCTGTTGACTTCAAATTGTTGAATCGTAATGATATTGCCAAGAACTATTTTTTTATCAATTTTATTGTAGAACTACTGCTAACTACTAACTTATTAATATACCTTAACTGGAAACTTAATTATACTGTAGACATTTAGAACTAATAAAGTGTTTCGTGTAACTTTACTAAATTGCAATATAACATAACCTCAGTTTGACAGTTTTTGCTGATAATCTTTTTTTTAGGGTATTAATTATATTATATTTAATTAATTTTAACCATAAAATCATTGCTGACTCATTTATGTTACAATAAAATAAAATAAACCATTCAAATAAAGCTTGGTCCGAGGAAAAACTGCAATCGGAAACAGTTACTTTTAGATCGACAAGTCTTAATTTAATGAAACTTAACTTTAAAGCTCTATTCCAAAGTAATCAACTGAAAAATTCTGTGTTATTGATCAAGGGCCATGCTTTCTTTCTATTGTTGAGTTAACGACGGACAAAGTTTTCATTTCATACTGAACGCCTCTACCATGGGTGCTAAATTTGTTTTTTGAGTTACTCTCCTTAGCAATATATCATCTTCTGCTGCTTGTATACATTATGCTGGCTTTTCTTCTCTTATACGCATCCTGAATAATATCATTAACTTTTTGTATCCAAATACTATTATTAACAGTGTAACAGGGTACCTACATCCCTCGCTCGTAGTGTTTATTTTATATTTAAAGCTCAAGCCAACTTGTAATTCTATATGCATTCGCTTTTCTGCTAAACGTAGGCGAATTTGTATTTGTAAATGTTCTGAAAGACGGCCCTGGATAATAAAAGCATTGTGGATTTCAATTTAAGTTGGCGTCGCGAGTAATACGCGTGGTACGCGAGATGCTGGGATTTCTAACTCGTGCAGATTTAACCAAGAAGACAGCAGTCGTGAGCCACCCAAGATTGCAAGCGAACCTGCGGGCTTTTGCTCTGCTCCTGGTGTGGGTGCTGATGACAATGTGAATTTGGCCAGACGAAGAGCGAAGTAAATTTAAGCGGCTCTAATAGTCTCGCAGTGCTTAAATTACTGTATATTAATTTTGGTTTCACCAGGCAACGTTTTCTGGGGCAGACGTCTTCTTTGGCGTTGGCATTTGATGTGAGCGCATTTTTTAACGTGTGTACACGTAAGTACACAAATTATGCTATATTCCAAGAAACATTCAAAGCGTCCATTTGAAGACACTAATTTAAGCAGCTAACAAAAGGGGCATTTACTTTGTCCAAAGTCGTGACGTCACTCAGACCAGCGGCTTCCAAGCTAATAATATAAGGTTCCCAGCAATCTCAGCAACGTGCAAGTCAGCATCGGGAGATGCAATGAAACACGTGCTGCTTTCAAAGGTTAGGCGAGGAGTTCCAGGTCATTTGTTTTCCGATCAACAAGTAAGGTTGTGTTCAAGTGAGAGCCTTTTTCAAACGGGGAGGATGTGTTTTAATGAGTGTAAATTGCAGGTGAGTTTAAACAGGGCCGGCTTTAAATAAGTATTGGCTTCAGGCAATTTTGACATCTGAATTTTAAAGGCAATTATTTTAACGTTATTTTTAGTTGATTTGATCTATGTATTGTAAGTAGACGCAGTTATCTTGACGTAGATTTTAGTAGGAGTTAATTATACTTTTTATTTTATATCTTGTTTTAAAGTCAATCTCAGTTCGACAACACTATGACGGGTAACCAAATTCATGTTTTGGTAATAATAATCTTTCACAAGCCCCTACTTGAGATTTTAAGAGCACTTCATGTTCACTGAGCTAGATAAAGAATGAAAAAACGGACACAATTATTTCAATATTAAGGCGTACGAGGCCTTCTGTTTAAATTTAATGTATACCTTACCTGCACCGTATATGATGGGTTACAGGTCTCCCAGCTCCAGCTTTAGGTCCTATAGCATAAACTTTTATTTATCATTTTAACATTGTATATGAGTTAAGTAACAAACGCCTTCCGGGATTGGACCGCGTCATTATTGAGTCGGAAGAACTCAAAGTTTTGCACACTTTTGTAAGGGGCTTCATCAGTAGGAAAAGTAGAAAAGCACGATAACTGAACGTGTAAACCACGCCAGAGCTGAAACTCTTCTAACTATCGGAAGGAGCAAAGCGCGAATTTATAAGCAAGTGCTGTCTCGGTTGAGTGACGGTAGGCGAGGCTTAGAAATTAGCACTTTCCATATATAAGAAAACGGTAAAGCCTTCGTCCCGATTGAAATTGTTATTTCAGATATATTTAATATAAGTAGATACCATTTATGTTGATAACAAGGTCCAACATTTTAAAGCGCAAAACCATAAAATATATGCAAACTGCAGTAATATAAATATGCCATTTAAACAATTGTATTAGAAGTAAAAACTATCAAAAAAATAATTGATTATACCAAAATATAACTAAAGCTATAATAATAGTAGATTATGTTATTAGGAGTAAAAGTGATACTTTACATAAAGTAACTTTTACTTCGAATAACATATACTATTTTATCCGCAAACGTATTCAGATACATTTAAAGTTGGTAAAGAGTAACACTAATTATGAGCCAGTAAATGAATAAAATAATCGTAATACCTAATACAATTTTTTTCCGTGATTACGATGCGTCACCCGAACTACGATTCATTAATATAAATTTTAAAAAAAGGATGCATCGGCCGGGAATCGAACCTGGGCCACCCGTGTGACAGGCGAGCACTCTACCCCTGCGCTAACCGGCCTAACATCTAAGTCTAAAAATTATCAAAATTTTAAGCTATCATACAATTTAATCGGACCAGTATCTTCAGAAGTGATAGCAAACAAACATAGAAAGAAAGAAAGAGAGCAACGATTTTATGTGATTAGGCACATAAAGTACACAAAAGTTGCTATTTTATCTGCTTAATCAGATAAAGTGACACTTTTACCTTGTCAATAAAGACAGATAAGTTGTCACTTTTGTGACGTTTGCGGATAAACAATATTTATTAGTATATTTTAACGTCAGCATAACAACCATTCTATATTTTACACTCGCCCTGTAGGTCTGTATCAGCATTTCTGGCTGTTTTTGATAAGTGAAATAATAATTTGAAATGTTCGGTAAAAATAGGGATGTTATCTCGATTGTAGATTCTATTTTACTATGTTATGTTAGCTTGTTAGTCAGGGAGATCAAAAATATTTACTTAACTTTATCGTGGGAGCCCATAAAAAATTCTGTCTACACTGCACTTTATAAAAGAAAGTACATTTGTATTACAATTAACTGAATTATTAGTTCATGTGACTAATAGTCTAATCATCAACTACACAACTATGCAAAAATATGTAATATGTAATATATTGTAATATTAATATATGTAATATTAAAATAACAATGGGATAAGTTAAACAAGCTATCAAAAGTGAACTGTAAACTTTAAAAAAATTGACAGTTTCACCCCCTTACTAAGGGCGTTATAAATTTATACCTCGGTTATCTCAATCGGAAGCAGGTTTCGCTCAAACTCAAGTATATACAGTAAGAAAAACACAGAAAAATTAATATAATGTTGCTAGCTAGATTACATAATAAGCAGTAATTCAAAGTAAAGCTGAATTGTACATTATGAAAATAACATATTCTTCTGGGGGGTTCGTGTTTCTGGTACCCTGCTGAACTGCAACCCACCTAGAGAGTTGTACGGAAGACGGTTGCAAGAAACGTTGCACCAAGTGTACCAGGTAATTACGGAAAGTGCGCGCAGGAGGCGATGTGCTAATTATGAATTTTTGCTGGTAGGTCGGATGTCCCCAGAGGTTGACCTTCTAGGTTCGCCTTTTGTTTACAATTTATTGTTCTGCAATTAGGCGTTGAATTTAGTAAGTTTAAGGGTTACCTGGGGTTGGTAGTGTCGCGTAGATACCAGTGCGGAGAGTGCTCGTGCCTTCAAGTGGTCCGGCGTTGATCCTGGAGCGGAGATGCGGCGAAATTCTGTTGATAGCGTTTGTTCGCTTTTAGCTGGGAAAATGGATTTGACACCTCGCCGGCGCGGCGGTGAATTTGTGGAAAGCGAGCTCAATGTTCGGACACCAGGAAGTCGATTTTAAACGTCCAAAACAGACCCCCCAGGTAAGTTTACGAACTGCGGCTCTTGGACTCTAGCCTCTAGCAAGCGGTATAGGTGATGCGTACGTTAATTTAGGTTATGTAGTGTGTTAAACACCTCGGTGAAGTGGTTCTGGAGCGCCGGTATTTGCGCTTAGGGATTACGCGGTCAGGAATTACTTTAAGCGGTTAACCCTGCAAAAAAATTCAGTAACCAAACTAGGGTACGGAAAGCTTTAGCTTCAGGCCTGACAGTTCAGCTTGCCACCTCCCATAAAGGTTGGACAGGTAAGGGTTGGAGGTCTACTCCGTTAGACAGTTCAGCTTGCCAGATCGGAGGACCCAGGTAGGAAAGGAGGAGGATAGTTGAGGAAGATAAATCTCAGGATCAGGACTAGGGGTTAGGGCCCCACTGGGCCCAGTGTTGCTGGTCAGGATCGGTGGACTCTAGAGAGTTCAAATAGAAGTGAAATTTTCTTTTATATCCTGGCGGCTTTATCGGTGTAGCGGTTTTGGGTTCCCATGGATTAGGGAAACGACACGGTCGGTCCTTTAGCGCTACGTTGCGCATAGTGGGTGCCTTCGCATTATCGGAAAACCAAACGCCGGATAGATGCAACGTCTGATAACGCTTAAATAAGCGAGGCATAAATTAACTATAAGGGTTAATGTTCATTTATAAATAAATGTAGATGCTAGCGTTAAAGTTTAATGTCAAAAAAACATGCAACAGATTAGGCAAGTTTGATTGTTTTCGATGGCTTCTGCGATCAAGTTTATTTTTGATCTACTTCTATAAATTTTCGATTTTTTCCAACTATTGATAGTTGATAAGCAAAAAAATCCACTTGATAAGTTGTGAAGATTAAATAATATTGCAATAAAGCTACCAATGTAAACTACTTTCTGTACTAATATTAAATAATAAGTATAAAATTGATGCGTTTTAAATTAAGAAAGCTATCAATCAATTCTTCTTTATACAACTGTTGTCAACTGTCAACATGTCGAGTTTAGTCAAGCAATGGATTTCATTATTCAACTCTTCGCAGCCAATCATATGCCGAGTTTTACATTATTATCCAGTAAATCATGAAGTGAAACTTACATCAAGAATCTCTAAAAAACCCAAACATCAAACTTTACTGTTAGTCAACAAATTAATAAAAATAAATTATTTAATACGAGTAACCAAGCATGGCATTTAACTCGTTAAAATGCCTATTACTCACTGGGATGAATTACGTTACTCGTCTTCAATTCATCGCCCGAATTCTATCCTCGTGAATACTAAACAAGTTTCTCACTCATTGAATAATCTACTATTGTATGATCGCCGAAACACCACTAAAACATTTATTAAACAAAATAACAAAAAGTGGGTACTCATACAAAATGTTCAGATGTTGTTATGTTAATTTTCGGCCAGTGCACCCCTGGGCGTCTATCAGATGGGCCGCGTTAGCTCATATCGCATATAAAGAATTCCATTTTAAATACTTCATATTAAGGATGTTCCTAGTTGCAGTGTGATTTCGGATTGCGTTTTATTACTTTTAGGCCCCAACTGGACGCTCGTCCCAGGGACGAGTTGCGACCTGTCAGTAAGTGCTTCGTGTCATACACGCGCTTGTATCGGTATTCCCCATGTAGGCGTTTCATAACAGAGTGGTACAAGCAAATGCTTATTTCAAAATTTTCCACGCTGTAATAGTGACAGAGTGCGCTGTGTATACAAAGGGTTGCACAAACGCGAACTTCAAATTTAAAAGGTGAGAGGGTAACCAAAGGGCTGGTCGATTAATTAACTCGTATGCTGAGGAGCAACAACAGAAGCTAAGTGATTTACAAAATTGTCAAAGTCGCGGACGAGTTACTGATAATATATGACGCGTGGAGTTTAGTGAGTTTGTCTTTGAAGCAGCGTTAATGTTGCGTAAGAACTATAGGTTCTGTACTCCGAAGACCTTCGATGTGCGTTCGTATGCGAGTCTTTAAATACGTAGTTTCTGTATTGGAGTGCCAGAGGAACCTCCATTCATTTAAGGTTGAATTTCTATAGAAAAATTTAAGCATGTTAGTATTTGAATTCTTTTAAAGCTTGCTTAGTCCCCACGAGTAATAAATAGTTTAATATATTCATTTGCTTCTAACCGGCCTACTATTTGCTTTCATTTTTTGTTTCTCGTAGTAATTGTTTATAATTCATACATTTCACTTTTGATAGTTTCTAATTTACTTTTTCGGTTTTAGAATTTGAAAACTCGTATAAATTTTCATTAATTTCATGTAATTTGCTGGATGGTTTGGAAGTTATTTTGCTTTTGATGGACATGGATTAGTATTTCTACGTCATTTACATTGATGAATGACTTAGCAAAAGTCACTCAGTGTTTGCTATAGTTCACTTTATTTAATTTTTTTACTGTGACTATTATCACTTGGTTTGAATATGTCTTTCTTTAAATATTTAGTATTTGCACCTGCTGTATTACAATACGTTATAGCTTAAGGCTTAAGTGATTGTCATTTCTGTTTTCTTTCTTTATGAGGTACCACGAATGTAGTTGACTGCAAACTAGGCCGTTTTTTGTCGTTGTTGGCAACTGGCGCCACTTTGTTTTTTATTTAGTAACCTTAAGAGCTGTCGCCTAGTCCTTTTTCATGAAAATAATCGCTGAAACTTTGAGCTAGTCCTAATTATGATCGATTTTCACTAAAGGGTGGTACATGTCTTCGGGCATGAAGCATAAGACAGGACATGATATGGGATATTTTGGAAAAATCATAAGAAAATAAAATACTGCGGAAGTGTAAAGGAAATAATTAACTAATAAAGTAAGAATATTAAAAAATGTGACATTAGATTTATGAAAGCTTTGTTATAAAGTTCCAACATTTTTGTTATATTGAAAGTTGTTATGGGCATACCGTTAAATTCAATATCACTAGTGGTTGTAACTTGACTTGAATCAGCTTAGGTATTCTTAATAGTCTGCTTTTAAATTTTCAAATTGTTAGTGGAAACCATTTTTGCAGATTGCCTTTATTGCAGTTCAAATATGTAATATAGATACCTAAAATACATACAATCTCCTTAGAAGAAGTTGGCGATTCAATACCACCTCATTACTTTTCAGTATGTTTTGTGGTTGAAGTATTTCATGGACACCTTGATATTCTCTAAAATAAAGTAGCAGCTTTATAAAGTGTTTTTTGTCGATGCTCACAAAACCATTTTAATAAAAACATAGTCGCAGTTTTGCCTCGATACTTGAATTTCCAATTGTTCTCACAGGATGAAAATGCTCACTGCATTAAAACATTTCAAACTGTTACAACTGTCTAATTTTATTCCAAGAACTGTTTCCATTATTCTATATATTTGTAATCATAAAATACCATAAAGAGCTTGTTGTAATTCCCCTTTAGCTCAGAAGCAAAGCAGTGCTAATGCTTCGTCCAGAACAAGTAAAATCACTTTACTTACAGTATGTTAGTAAATGCAGTGGTATTGAGACTTAAAAATAAATGTCCAACGAGTTGCTAATACGATTCAAATAAATTGCAACTTAGAATCCGAGTTGGCGATGCACCTTCCCAATAAAGAGGAGTAGCGCGATAAAATGCAAACACAACTAATTCCATCGATAGACGCCTTCTCGCCTTTTATTTTTGTGAACTTTACAACTTTGGGGTTTAGAAATGTATGAGAATGGAATGGCGTTGGATCTAAGCTACAGGTTTGCATCTCTTTTAGTTTCATCGAATCTTATAACTGCAAAACGTTTCCTAGAATAGCATAAATAATACATCTTCAATCTGAATGTATGAAGTATACAAATACTTCAATGCATAGAAATTTAAAACGCAAATAAGGTTTTCAGAAATGTTGCATGTATAAGTCATAGCTGGAGCACGCTCGTCTTCCGTCGCCGAAAGACAAAGCAGTAGGTTATGCCCTTAAAAGTAACACGAATTTGTCCCCGTATCTCTCCACGTACAATGTTCTTGACTATCAAGAGCCAACCCCATAATACTGAACATATTTAGGCTTCTTACCTGTCGTAAATGGGGTAAGTACTCTGAAGAAAACAAATTCCAAAGTCTGATCACCATACAAATTAACATGTGACATTAATGTGATGGGAATGTATACGTCTGCCAGTGGTAAATAACAATCGTTACATTTCCCTATTAAATTGTTTAAAGCACTGCAAATAAAGAGAAAAGGGATGCTAAGAATTGGCATTTTGCTTCGACTAAGCTTCAGTACAACTTCAAACTACAGAATTGATTTTGAATTTATCATAGAGTCATATTTTATACGTAAAATGGACGTACCACCTTTAAGTTACAACAGGGATATTAATTTACACTGAATGCAGCAAAAGCATGCCCCGGCGGAGAAAGAAACCCCTGCTCGGGGTTTCTCATTTCCACTTTATTGAAACTGACACATCAATCAATTCCAACGTCCATCTGCAATACATTACTTCCCTAAAGAACTCTCCAGGTATGGCTTACACTGAATAATCATGCGTGTGCACCATACTATATCTGGAAAGCTCCCAAAGCAGACGCTTGTATTTTATTTGACCCGGTGCTCCCGTGTTTTATCTTGGAAGGAAACACTTTCCATGGCTTTTATTTACTGCAGTCGTTTCCTACATTTTCAAATGAGTTTACATCAGATTATTGTGATATAATGATTTGTACATCTGGTATATCATCGTATTCTCTACTCAGCAATAATTACAACAGATAGTGCTTGATTAAATACATCGAGAGTAGTCTAGTATTCACAACGTTATTACTAATAATGACTGGTAGAAATTTCAAATTCGGTTTGAACAAAAAGGTATTGATTCACTTTCATGTAGTTATATAAGAAATTATATCCGTTTGAGAACCCCAAAATCGACTGTGACTAGCATCTCATTTAACTTAACAGAAATTATTACATTGATCCATATTCTGAACCTGATAGCGTCTTTTATTTGATAAAACTTCTCGTCGAATCTGAAAATTCCATGAAGCGTCTAACCAAATGTTAAGTTACGTCCTATCCGTCCCTCTATATAACGACAATAATAGTAATAGAGAGATATTTGTAACGGGAGCTTGAGTTTGCTCGTTTGGGTGGGCTTGCGGTAACATTTTTATATACAGTCCATTTGCCCATGTACGTTTTATATTATTTGTTGGTATATGTAGGTAATTAGGATTAATGGCTATTAGAGAGTTTAAAAACGTGCTGAAGCATACCGCGTTACCATATCGGTTGGACAGAACGCGTTAGAAGCTGGCTTGAGTTAGCCGAATTAATGTGTGTTTTGGGTTTGCACAAGTGAACGCCAGGCGATCTAATTTTGAAGATATTCCAGGTCCAGTTAAAAGCGAGTGTTTTGGCTTTTCCTCAAAATACGTTGAATTATATATATTGCAGTTTAGCCGTCATCAAATGGCGCAATAGTGGAAGTGTCACCAGTAGAAGTGGAGGCACCACTAATTGGATTATGTCAAAGGTCAACGCGAATTAAATTGATTGACCTAATTAAATCCGCGAATTAAATCCGCGGATTGACCTAATTAATTCCGACGTTTGACCTGATTAATTTCGCGGTTTGACCCAATTAATTCCGCGTTTTGATCTAATTAATCACATATAAAGTTTGATATGTAATTTACATATGTGCTACTGATTAAAATACGCGGCGGCCATTTTTAATTTACTTCCGGAATCACGCGGCGGTGCGCATGAATGGATTAACGCGATTTCCATTGCCCCCTACCTACTATAGGAAAATTTTTCAGATTTTTTTTCGAAGTTCAATTTTTGAATTTTAAACTTCCCGGGTGTCTGTCATCTTGGTTTTCTCGCATTTATTTTAATTTAAAAAAGCTATTTGCGTCGGCCCAAGTGGGATTTGAACCCTAGTTGTTTGGCCAGTACCCAGGCACCGTATCCCTGAGCTACGCAGAACTCTTGCTTTTATCCGCTTCTGCATCAGTTTATTACCGAGATATGCTTTTCGAAGTTTGTCGAATAAGTGAGAATTTTAACATTATTAAGTTACTGTTTTTAATGGCTCATTGTGGGTGCTTGATTTTGTGTATTTTTAACATGTGTGCAACTTCTAACAAGGACTCGATCTGATATTTCAAATTCGATTATAGTTAACTGAAAGGCTCGACAATAAAATAATTACGCAAGCGTGCAGCTAAATTAAAATTTCAAAGCGCCTGATGTATTACGATATTGTCCCCCACTCCTTTTAATTGATTCGCGGATTCGCGGATTTATTCGCGGATTCGCGGTTTTAATTCGCGGATTTCGCGGTGATTTAATGAGGGAGTCAATGTAATCTGCGGTTTAATTCGCGGAATTTGATTGACCTTTGACGTAATCCATTACAATAATTCGTGGTGATATTAAAATTTCAAGATGTCGAGACTAGAGAGAGATCCGGCAACAATGTACCTATTCAGAAAATATAACCTTAAACTGAAAACAACCTAACCTAACAGAAAAAGTGTCAGTGTGCATTAGGGAGTTTAGTTGCCGCAGAGGTACTGCCAACAAAATTACTAGATGGTCATAGCCTCACCTGACCCAAAAAGATCGTGAACGGCTTATATTAGCAAGTATTAGAGAAGGCTTGACTAATTTTAATTATGACATTTGTCAACTAAACATGCCTACTAATATAATTTTTTGTATGGCTATCTTTTTCTTACTCATATAGGTAAGAAAGCGTGGTGCGTTGCTTTCAGCTAGCGTGTTCCGAAGATATCCGAGTCTTATTGTATAAGAATGGTTGTCCCCCATAAATTTGAATAAAAACAGACAATTTCGTTGAAAAAAAATAGCTTTTCAATATCGTTTGCAAATAAGACAAGGGATACTTGTAAAAATATAAGTCAAACCATTTTTTCTTGTAAAAAATTTACGAAAAGACGTATGTGTTGGCGACAAATTAAAATAAATTTGAATAAAAGCACGAAAAATTACGAAAATACGTAGAAAATTTATAAAAATCGGCATCTTGTCACATTAAATTCTGCAAAAACGACAAAAACAATATTTTTATACAACTTTCATTGAAAAATAGTAAAATTTTACGAAAATACGTCTGTGTTGACGAAAAATGAAAATAAATTTGAATAGAAACACGCAAAAATTACGAAAAGACGTATGTGTTGACCCCCAAAGTAACAAAAATTGAATAAAATCACGCAATCATACAGCATCTCACATAAATTTTCGCAAATATCGACATCATGTCACATAAATTATACAAAAACTGTCATCACGTCACTTGAAATTATACAAAATACGATATTTTTATTCAACACACGATGAAAATTGAACAAAAATCACGCAATCACACATCATATCACATAAATTTACACAAAAATCGACATCATGTCACATAAATTATACAAAAACTGACATCATATCACTTGAAATTATACAAAAAACGATATTTTATTCAACACACGATGAAAATTGAACAAAAATCACGCAATTACAAGCCATCCCACATAAATTTTCACAAAATCGACATCATGTTACATAAACTATGCATAATTTTGCAAATGTTTTACACTTTTTATAAAATGCATCGCTCAAAATTAAAAGAAATAGCAATTTCGTTGAAAAATTTGCAAATGTTTTACACTTTTTTTATAAAATGTATCGCACAAAATTAAAAGAAATCACAATTTTCTAAATTATATCACACAATTATGAAATCGTAGTTCAATTTATATGAATTTTCGATACTTTGTATGTGAAAAATAGCTTCAATTACTAATATTTGAATAAAAACATGCAATTTCCAAAGCATTTCGTTTAAAATTTTAGAAAATCGACAGCATCTCCCATGAAAATTTATAAAAATCGGCATCTTGTCACAATAAATTCTGCAAAAACGACAAAAAACAATATTTTTATACAACTTTCATTGAAAAATAGTAAAATTTTACGAAAATACGTCTGTGTTGACGACAAATGAAAATAAATTTGAATAGAAACACGCAAAAATTACGAAAAGACGTATGTGTTGACCCCCAAAGTCACAAAAATTTGAATAAAATCACGCAATCATACAGCATCTCACATAAATTTTCGCAAATATCGACATCATGTCACATAAATTATACAAAAACTGTCATCACGTCACTTGAAATTATACAAAATACGATATTTTTATTCAACACACGATGAAAATTGAACAAAAATCACGCAATCACACATCATATCACATAAATTTACACAAAAATCGACATCATGTCACATAAATTATACAAAAACTGACATCATATCACTTGAAATTATACAAAAAACGATATTTTATTCAACACACGATAAAAATTGAAC